>OZ029928.1:18776549-18874049 GCA_964023275.1 Norana najaformis
ATCCGTAAATTGTGGTGTTCAAAATTAGTTCCGTTCCATTCGGTAGGTGGCTTATCGGCTCGTTGTATGCGGAAATTGCGGTGTTTAAATTTAGTTCCGTTTCATTCGCTAGGTGGCGCATCTGCTCGTTGTAATGGTATATTCTGGTGTTCGAAATTAGTTCCGTTCCATTCGCTAGGTGGCGCATCGGCTCGTTGTATGCGTGGATTGTGCAGTACGAAATTAGTTCCGTTCTATTCGCTAGATGGCATCGGCACATTTTATGCGTGGATTGTATAGTTCGAAATCAATTCCGTTTCATTCGCTAGATGGCCTCGGCTCGTTGTATGCGTAAATTGTTTAGTACGAAATTAGTTCCGGTCCATTCTCTAGATGGCATCGGCTCATTGTATGCGTAAATTGTGGTGTTCGAAATTAGTTCCGTTCTATTCGCTAGATGGCATCGGCACATTTTATGCGTGGATTGTATAGTTCGAAATCAATTCCGTTTCATTCGCTAGATGGCCTCGGCTCGTTGTATGCGTAAATTGTTTAGTACGAAATTAGTTCCGGTCCATTCTCTAGATGGCATCGGCTCATTGTATGCGTAAATTGTGGTGTTCGAAATTAGTTCCGCTTCATTCGCTAGATGGCGGCTCGGCTCATTGTATGCGTAAATTTTGGTGTTCGAAGGCTTTTGAAAATATATTAGAAGCGTGTTTAGGTTTTGCTATTTTTCCATGTCAGTCGGAAGCCCGATCGATTCAACAACAAATGCGCTCAGGTGATTGGTAGATGTTGGCCTCTTCTGCTGTCGCTGTCCATCGGAGGAGTTGAGGTGGACGTAAAGGGCCTCGCTATCATTGGTCAGTCGGTCAGATGGTCATCTCAGTAAACGTAATGCCCAATCTAATGTAATCGTAATCGTAAATTTGTAAAGCCCCGCTTCAAGGTAGCCTCATCAGAGGCGCTCCCGGCCCATCCCAGAACTGGGGAGTAATACGGTCTTCTCCAAGCGCTTATGGAAGAGGGAAGGGGAGAGGATGAATTCTATGGAGCCGTTTTCTGATGGGTCAAGGGAGTCAGAAGTCAGGCTATGGTTGGTTATCAAGTAGAAATAGATGCGTGTTAAGTTTAGCTCTGAATGACATTGAATCGTAAGAGTAAACTTTAGAGTTCTATAGCACCCAACGAAAGCTAAGTCGCGGGAACTAGCTTATTCACAAGCGCTCAGTCAAAACAAAATCGATAGGCAAAATGGTTCGGTTCCAGGTCAAGATCCAGGAGTCAGGCATTCAAACAGTCGGACGGCTACGGTGGATGGTGTTTAAAAATGGAGATTGCGAGGGGTGAAGTGATGGTGAGTTCGTATGATGGATCAGATAAATAGCAGCACAGAACAGGAAAATGAAATACAAGCGCCTACAGCCAGTCAAATAATGTATGGCAGTATGCCTCGTTTGACGATGCTTTTCCGTAGAAGCTCCCACGAGGCGGTATATAAATTCCGAGAAATGATGGCGGCGTGGCTTGGTTATTTTTTCTAGCGCAGTGTTGCCTGAAGCTGGAGTCGTTGGAACTGGACCACATGTGCGAAGTGACTGAGGAAATGGCCACGGTTCTCTGCCAGCACGGACTCAAGGGACTCCAGAAGCTCAGACTGACCCACACCCCTGCCACTCCCAAGGCGATTGTACACTTCCACAGTAAGACCTTCTCTGTACAATCTAATCTAATCAAATCAAATCTAATCTAATCTAATTTATGCTAACCTGCCCGACACGGAAGCCTATTCAGTAACGAGCTGGATCTGCAAGGGTTTGAGTAGACTTAGCTTAGGGTTTTGGTTAGCGGCCGTGGACGAGTTGTGTACCACAGTTGTCTCGCGACACAAATTCATATTTACTGCGCATGCGTGCGTAATAACAATAATGGGGCACGGTAGCCGATTGGTTAGAGTGATCGGCATGTATGTGGGTCACAGTAGGCGATTGGTTAGAGTGATCGGTATGTATGTAGGTCACGGTAGCCGATTGGTTAGAGTGATCGGTATGTATGTAGGTCACGGTAGCCGATTGGTTAGAGTAATCGGCACGTATCTGGGCAATGGTAGCCGATTGATTAGAACGCTCGGCTTGTATCGCGGAGGGTACACGTTCGAACCTCCTGCCGTGAGGCAGTTGACGCCTATCATCCCGTTACGAAGGTGTCGTTAAATAAACTTTGTCAACTCACTCTTGAGACGGTTACTGTGAGGGAACCTTGACAAAGTCCTTCACTCACAACTGCTCAGCGCCTTCGATTGATGATCGGTTATTAGACAGTGGCGCTTAATAGATATATTAACAGTAGAGCTCTGTGATTCCAACAGGTGCCTGTCCACATCTCAAGTCCATCAACGTCCAGATCGAGATCAAAGATTACTTCGGCGACCCAGAGAACGAGAAGAACAAACGAGACTACGACGAAATACTCGACAAACTCGCGGTAGGAATTACACAATCGTCACACTTAGGGGCACGGTAGCATATTGGATAGAGCGTTCGGCTTGTTACGCGGAGAGTACGGGTTCGAGCCTCCTCCGAGACGGTTACAGTGTAGGGATCTTAACTCACAACTGCCCGGAGCCATCGACTGATGCTAAGTCATTATATAATGGCGCCTAATAAATGCAGAAATAATAACTTATAAGTGTTCACTTCACCTCTTGCAAATTATGCGCAGGTCTTCCATTGAAAACTGAAAACACTCCTCTTCCACAAATCCTATCCTGATTCTTCCTCTTTCCCGTATCTCACTTTCTGGTTCGATTCCAAACACCATCCACCATAGCCGTCTGACTTTCTGCCTGCCTGCCGGACTCTTGGATCTTGGCCTGGAACCGAACCCTTCCTGCCTATCGACTTTGTTTTGACTGAGCGCCTGTGAATAAGTTGGTTCTCGCGTCTTGGCTTTCGTTGGGCGCTGTAGAAATCTCGTGCTTACGATTACTATATGAATCCAGAATCATTCTTATAACACGGTCAAGTACTGTAAGCATTCTATAGCGCCTTTCAAAACCCTGTATGCTCGCTAGAGCTCCGCTACATGCAACCCAAATCTCAAAATATCATTACCACGCTGAAAAGTATTGTAAACAAGCATTTTATAGCGCTTGCTACAACTCTTTACTGCACGCAGTTTAACCGTCGGTTTTTTACTTTTATCTTGTCCATTTTGATGATCAGTCTTTTTTTCCGAATAAGCTCTGTATAATTTCGTTTCGTTACCTTATATTACAATTACGTAAAGACGAAACTACCTTGCATTAAATTACCTTACCTAAGTACTTTTATTATCACGTGTCGTGTGTTTACTTACAGAAGCTGAAGTCCGTGCCGGGGCTGGAAAATATTTTCCACTTGGAAGCGGAGTGACGAAAAAACTACCTGTCGTATTCCTTGTCTCTCTTTCGTTATCCCTGTATGTGCCTGTGTACTTCCACCTCTAACTCTCTGTTCGTGTGTCTCTTTATGAAATCTTTGTCCAAATTTATTCTCCTACAATTCCGTCTTTATTTTTGTCCCATGGCTGTCGGGTTGCCCGTCTTTGTCCGAGTCTTAGTCTGCCTGCCTGCCCTCCTGGAAAATACTCTAAAGCGTACACAACTTCTGATAATGTTATTTGACCTATTTTATACCCTGTGCATTAGACACCAGCGCGATAGAAGTTGCTAATTAACAATAATAATTACCTTCATCTTTGTTGGCAGTTGTGCTTGTTGAGTTTAGTGAAGTTTTTGACTGCATTGTACATATATTCTCTAACTTGTTACTTGTAAGAATTGCTTGTTTTGAACAGGAAATTCAAAGTCTTTTAACACACTGAGTTTTTCTTACCTCTTGTAAAGTAAATGTATTGCAAAAGGAAAATTTATAGTGATTTTGTTTAAGAGCACTTCAAAGTCTGTGAATGATCTGTGTCTTGTCAAAAATCGAGTTTGTATGTAGGAAAGTTTTGCTTCAAAGAAAAATCAGAGTACTCTGTAATATAATTTATTTCTCAAAAATCCTTTTTGTGACTTAGTCATCCTAGAAAAAACATCCAAAGAAGAAGATTTTGAGCAGGAACTGACAGCCACAAAACGAAACCTTATCTAAAACAGTGCTCATTACATACAGCTTTTGTAAAGAGACACAAGAACAGCTAGTCTTCAGCCAAGAAATTTAGTTCAAGACAGGCAAAGGTGAAATCCACTGCAGACACTAAAGCACAGTTGCTCAACTCTGTCAAACGCACGATGCAGATCAAAGGCTTCTCAAAACAGCAGCATGTGTAAAAGAAAAACTGATACAACTACATAAAGATATGCAAACTGTTGCCAGCTAGAACAGGCAGAAAACACTGAAATCCACTGTTTTGACACTATTTAAAGCATTGTTGCTCAACTTTGTCAAATGCATGGTGCAGAGCAAAGGCTTTTCCATTCAGCAATGCATGTAAAAGAAAAATCGATACAGCATACACCTTAACTATATAAAGACATATACACAAATTGTTTTCAGACGGAGGAGGCAGAAACCATTACTGGTTATACATTTATACACATATATATATATACGTACATATATTTATATGTCCAAATCTGTCCACGTGTGCAAATATATCAGGCATCTATATTCCACATAGACATTTATTTGCGGCATTAATGTGTGGGTGTATATATGCTATAAACAAATTTACAGGATAAATTCTATAAATTTTTAAAGGAATGCAAGAATAATTTCCGCCAATTCTACAGCAGCTGAGCTCATTACTGGCGCAATTTAAATTTGTTACATTCTCTTGAAACTTGAACATCATACACCATAACCTTCTCGTAATACGTTTTCATAAACAGTGCTCTGATAAATGTGGTCTATATATTTTATGCACTCCTCTGTTATACATATTATGCGCTCAAGTCAGTAATTCTAAATCTAAGGTGTGAAACGAGCATGCAAACAACTTGTCTCACCTTTTCAAGAAATCCCACCCAGATCCATCAAATCCGCTGCCTTCCCATTTCTCTCAGCTTAAACACAACCCACCCTAACAGCTCCTCTCCCCTTCTCTCTCTGGTCTTCTGGCAACCGGACTTGGTTCATGATATGGCATCTTGCCTTGACGCTGTGCTCGTGAATGAGCTGGTACACTGCACTTAGCTTTTAAGTCGTCCTTTACAAGTACGAGTTTACTATTACGTTGGGTGTTTTAGAAATTTCGAGCTCACAATTACGACTGTCCAAGATTGTTACATGGAATCTACTCATTAGACTCGAACTCAATCATTTGGCTACAGATCCAGCAAGTTTACGACATGGTACTTGACATGACTCCCAAAATTGGCATTACAAAGAGGTTACAGTGTATAGTCGAAAATTTATATGGTGCCATCATTGAGCCTCTCATTGATCCACCCCACGAGGAGCAACATAAATGGAGTCACACACTAACCAGTTGTCTTTTTTCGGAAACCAAACTTTATTGCATCGTTAATAATTTGCAATTTATGGCAATTTGCAAAAATGATTTAAATGAACAGATCAAAACACGGTTTAGTCATGCATAAATTCAAGACAAAATTCGGTAAACCTTCAAGTCCAAACAGATGAATCATCCTGGAAATAAAAACCGGCAAATTCGAACACAGCTTCCATCACGATTTCGTTACGCTTTCTGCAGGCTAGAATTTCTCGACGATTCAAGAATAAAACAGAGACAGACAAAACTTTTCGCTTTCGATTCGAGACAGTCTCACGCAAAATATACACACACGACCTAAACGCGACTTTTGTGCGAGGAAAATAAAACGGAAAAAACAAATTGACAAAAAACTCCTACAAAAAGATCACAGATGGTCTTAAGAAAAAAATGCAAGAATCAAACCCCAAAGCAGAATGAAGGCTTTTTCAAGACCAGCCCACAATACACGGCATCTGTAAATTCAACAATTTACAATAATTGTTTACATTTCATTAAAGCTTTTGGTACTTTTTCTCAGCTGCACTTTCAGATTTAAACATTTTTGAAACATAGATTTTCTGCCAGACAATCTTACAAAACTTGGTTAACTGATATGAATACAAAGATTGGTAAACAGGATACATTTGTCGATTTTAATAATTGAAATAAAATTCAGACTTTTTCCAGTGCTCTGCAGTTCAAGGGTGAGATCTATTAATAGAGGAACCAAATAAATGAAGCCAAACGCTAAATCATAACCCTACTAGCATGCCCATGCGATGCCCATATGGGTCCCATTAAATGCTTACGGGCATGCTGACAGGGTTACACTGTTTCAGTTAACATAATAAACTTACAACCCAAAAAACATGAAATGTGCAATCCTTACATTTACTGATTAATTGTCAAAAACCTCCACAAATAATTTAACAAGGCAAGCACGCAGATTGTACCGATTCCACAGCCGTGTATCAAAAAACTATTTAGCAATTGTTCTTACTGTTTTACCCATTAAATGACAAATGATCCATTCGATGAAAAATTATTTTTTTTCTCCGAGGTAGAAATGAACCCTCACGAACTAAAAAGCATCCGAAAAAAATGAAAAATCATTTGGAACGGCTAAATCTCGTCGACTTATTATTTTCTAAACTAAGAATAAAATACAGAAAGCGTAAAAGCTAATATAACTCTTATCAAAGCCCACAGAAAATAAAACGTTTTCAAATTCTGTATTATGTGCCCCAGCATTTTAGTTGAGCGCCTGTGAAAAAGCCGGTTTCCCCGACTAAGCTTCGTTAGCTTAGTTAAGCTTCCAGCTTACGATTACGATTTAGTTACTGTCCCAAATCGCTTCACCAATGCTAAATTATCTAACAGCAACAATACCTGACCTCTGTTGCACGCTGTAAAAAAACTTTTCGGTTATCCAAACAGAAATCCGGAAAACTAAACAGCATTCGTCAAGCAGTTTCCACTTCCTGCCTACCAAACTTTTTCTACTTAAGGGTCATCCATAAATTCCTAGCCTTAAAACATGAATTATGGATGACCACTCGGAGTATCCCAGAAACCAAGCAAACTGTCAGTCAAAACGATTAGTATGCAAAAGAGAGGAGCTTAATACTAGAAAGGCGAATTCAAGGCGGGGTTTAACTAAAAAATGACTGACAGTGTCCCATTTGCTAAGAAACCCCAAAACACCTAAGACTAACCTCTAAACTTGTATTTAACCAATGTCTATAAAATAATTACAGTGAAGAATACGTCAAATTACCACATCAACACTTTACGCTTAGTTATGTACATGATATCTAAACGATTTAAAACTTTGTACCGAAGGAACAGTTTCAAAATCTTCAGTCATTATCACATTGTTGTCATGCACTTACGAGAAATGCCACGAGCACCAAAATCCTTTCTAACGCACCTTCATCTTCTCTGCAATCATACATATTCTAGAAGTTAAGTTTCGAAGCCCGAAAGTAGTATGTAACATCAGTTGAAAGGCGGATTTCAAACACAAGCCACAAGCAGAAAGGTCTCAAAAGTTGAAAATAAAATTTTATGCAATGAAACAATTCTTTAACTGGCAAAAATTTGGAGATATTTATCAGGATATTGACAAAATTTTGATGAAATAAAATGCCACTGTTGTAACAGAAATTAAAGCAGGAAAGTATAAATAAAATGCCTCGATTGTTACTGAATTTAATAAAAAGAACTGTTTCTCTCATCTAAGTGAATAACCTGTCATCTTCAAATTAATTATTATAAAGAACTGCAAATTTAAATCAAAATGTAATAAAACACTCTGCCACTTCTATTCCACATCACCAACACTGAAAATTACATTTGCTGCTCAAGATGTTTAACTTATGTTCCAAAAACATTCAAAAAAGAGTAACAAATTTCGTTGCAAACAAAACAAATTTTGTGCATATCTCAAGTGATCAAACTACATAATTTAGCAAATAAGCTGTATGAGGGATGAAAGACTGAAAAATTCAAACAACAGCCAAAGAAAAACCAGCTTTGCAACTCTTTGGTTTGAAATCTCAGGCACACCACGTCCAAACCAACATCTACACGTTCAGAGTAATGTCTGCTTGCAGCATACGCTAGCGTCGCCAGAAAACTCGGTGAGGCCATCATCTTCCACACAAGTGTCTCCTCACACCAAACACACAACCCCAAGACCACATCCACCTTTTCAGACTAAAAGAGGTGTGTGATGATTGACGAACAATGCATCACGTTTACCAAGTTGAGTGATTTCACTTCTCCATTCGGTTCCCCAATTTTTGATTTCACTGAGCTTTCTGGCCAAGCCATTCTCAAACATGCAATTGGGTTTCTAAACAAAGCTCATGGCCACTGACTACATCGTCACCATAACCCCATCATCACCACCCCATCACAGTCATTTCTCATCAAGAATGTAAAGCATTTGTTAAAAAAAAGTTCCGGAAAACAAATACATTTCTCTTGAATGATACGTGCACAACTTTGTACCCACTATATGCAGTCTGTACATACTCCGGTACATGCATGTGTACAACAATTATGCATACAACTCGTCTACCAATGGAAACCTTTAAATGCACATGATTATGTACACAATTTCCCCAACGCACTCAAGTACTTAAGTCCACTTAAATCAACACTCCAGCGCATATGTACAAGTTCAACGACATATTTATCTCTGTTTATATGTAACGCATTACTATTTACTAATACAGTCAGTTACTATTAATTATTAATAAACCTGTAAACATATATACATGAAACGTTTACACACGCTGAAACCTCTTCTTAAAATACATATTCTTTGTCTATTTCTGAAGCCTAATTCAATCGCAGTCTTGCGTTGTGTGATCGGGCGCCCCTCTCAGGAGCTTACTTAAAGCGGTGCTATATAAATATGTACTTACAATTATGACACATGTTCTGCTATAATTTTCAGCAAGATGAATTTCATAATTCCGTCCACTATGAGCACCTCGTTTTAACATAACCTGGGCTTAAAGCAGCAATTAATACACCCGTATTTTAAGAAGGTTCCAGCATATGTCTTATGTTTCTATCCACGTTGTATATATATACGTTGATGTAAGTTTTGTACTGTTAATATTCACGCAAAAGTCTGAAGTAGCTAGCGTCACTAGGTCTAAGAAATTTAAGCACACTGCTACGCAAGAGTTTCTTTTTAACATTCGCAGACGACGAGAAAATCGCACGGTCACACATCGGCAAGACAGTTTTCGCTGGATGGCAAAAACAACGCTAGAGTCAGCAGGCGACAGGGTACCAGTTTCCGGATCAGCAGGCAGCCGTGACGGAAAGGGAAGCGGAAAGGGTGCCAGTGTCCAGCTGAGCAGGCAGTTACGACGGAGAGGTAACCAGTGTCCGACGGAGCAGGCAGCTATGACGGAAATGACACCAGCGCCGACCAAGCAGGCATCTACGACAGAAGGGCACCAGTGTCTGGCAAAGCATGTGTTGTAAGTTTGCAGCACAGATTCTTTCTGGAAAGGCGAGCGACGAAGACGAGGCCATTAACTAGGCCGGCACAAAGTTAAATAGGTCAAGCACATCGAACGTATGTAACTGGGTCAGGGACTGCAAGTTCAGTCGTCCACGGTGATGCCACCCGTTCGGTCACCCTTGGCAACCTTCTGGAGCACGAGGTTGACGTAGTCGGCAGTGTGTCCGGCAACATTCAGAGCTGCACAACAAAGTTTCCATAGCTACAGTTACCTAGCAACACAATTTTTGTCCAATTCTGTTGAATCTTGTGCGTCAGTTATGGTTATTTAAATAAAATAATGACAATAAAATTAAGCAATTAATGTTTTGCAGTCAAATACTCGATAGAGATAATTAACAAAACTGCAATTAGAATAAAATGAGCAATTTAAACAGTTCAAATGCTCGGCCTAAGCTAAATAGAATTATATTTAAATTGAAATTTGTGAATTAATCAGATTAAAATGCTCACTTATTTGCTGCTGTACCAGCGACTCAAGTTTGTTTGAGAGACTCTCGTTCAGTGGGACGGTTTTTCCATTTACTCTATGGAAAATCTCACGCTTAATGCTGGTGAGCACCTTCATCAGCTGACCTACATAAATCAACAAACTATAACTATTCATCATCCGACCTAGATAAATAAATTAATAGATTTCAAATTATTCATCAGCTAATACAAGTAAATTAATTAGTTATAATTATTCATCATCTGACCTGGATAAATAAATTAATAGATTTCAAATTATTCACCATGTGACCTAAATAAATCAACGAACTATAACTATTCATCATCAGACCTAGATCAATAAATTAACAGATTTCAAATTATTCATGATTTGACACATATGACTTAATTAGTTATAATTATTCATCACCTGATCAAGATAAGTCAACAAATTTAAAATGATCCATCAGCTGCCAGGAGAAATTAATAAACTACAACTATTCATCGCCTGATCTAGATAAATAAATTACTAGATTTCAAATTATTCATAAGCTGATATATAACTTAATTAGTAATAATTATTCAGCAACTGACCCAGATATTTTAATAAACTAGAACTATTCATCATATGACCTAGATAAATCAATAAACTATAATTATTCACCATCCGACATACATAAATAAACAGATTTCAAATTATTCATCAGCTGACCCAGAAAAATCAATAAATTATAATTATTCATCACCTGACCTAAATATATCAATTAATAAGCTATACATATTCATTAGCTGACACAGATACTAGGATAAGACATGGCACAACTTACGATGCTCTAGTTCAAGTCCATGCAGTTTCAGTTTATTCGCTTCGTGTTGCGCCTTCTTCTTCAGACGGCACGCTCGTGACGCAAACTTGTTCTTCTCCTTCAACATTTTCGCACGAGCGCTCGCCGGCATGTCACTAGAGGGCGTTATGTCGTTGATGAGCTTGTTCAACTTCCTTAGCTCGTTTCCGGTGACGTAGAGTTTGTGTGGGTTCGGGGTGACATCGTTGCCGTCGCCCCGCCGTGCCTTCCCGTTGTGTTTGTAGCGGGTCTGGTTCTGCTCCGGGTCGAAGACCGGGTCCTCAAAGTCGTGCAGAACGTGTGGGTCTTCGGTCTCGACCGACTTGCAAAGCCGCTTTCCTTTCGGTCCTTTCGACTGCGTGTTGTACTGCCAGAAATACTTTTTCTCCTTGCGACTAGATGCGGTGAAGTCGTCCCTGTGTTCCGACTTGGAAATTACAGATTCTGTTGAAAATATAAATCACCCGAATTATAACAATGATTTTTATTGCTTACCGAGCATCATAAAAAGCAATTAAAAATGTTACACAAAAACTCAGTGAATTAATTTCAAGCCACGTTCCATTACTACTCTTATTACTACTACTACTATTACTACTACTACTGTTACTACCAATACTGTTACTACTAATACCGTTACTACTAATATTACTAATAATATTGTTACTACTACTAATACAATTACTACTACCCCTACTAGAATACTAGTGTATCACTGACTACAGCTGCTGCTCCCACTCCAATTCCCACGACTACTGCTACAACTAGTACCACTACTACTGATTCTGCTTCTAGTACTGCTACTACTACCAACGAGAGAGAGAGAGAGAGACAGACAGACAGACAGAGACAGACAGACAGAGAGAGACAGAGACACAGAGAGAGATGCAGAGAGAAAGAGAGACAGAGACACAGAGACAGACAGAGACACAGAGAGAGAGAGACAGAGAGGAAGAGAGACAGAGAACGGTACCTTCGTCCGAGTTGTCGAACACGGTGTTTTCGATGTCGCTGTCTTCAAGCATGCTCTCCTCTCTGTCTGATAACTCTTCCGAGGGATTGAAGGCCACATCTGTCAGTAGCAAACAGACATCAGTCAGGCAAAGACCAGAAAAACTATTTATCATTATTATTTACCATTATTATTAATTATAATAATAAGAAGAAATGATAGGAATAATAATAAATAATAAAAAAATAATAATGATAATAAATAATAACAAATAATTATAGTAATAATAATAATAACAATAATAATAATAATAGGGTCACAGAATTTTTGACACTAACCCAGACTCCTTTTGCCATGGCTGCATTCAGCCGCAGCCGTCGCCCTCGACTCGGCCGGCTGAACGTAATGTTCGATCTCCCAGTTCTGCTCCGGCGTCCTTTTCACCGACTTCTTCTCGTCCATCGACAACTCGGGCAGCGCCAAAGCCGGCTTCGGCGCCTCCTCTGAGACCATCACAGAAACGGCTGGAACTACAACCGTGCCAACCAATCGAACGGCCTGCGTTCCTCCTGCTCCTGTCAGCATCGGTACGAAGCACTGGTTGGCGTAAGTCGACGCCAATGGCACTCCCGGAGTGATCAGCTCCGTCAAACGGTCGAGCACTCCGATTTCCGGCTTCCTCTCCTGTGGGCTGCTCCCCAGGTAGCGAGTCTCCTGCGAGCCAGAGGTGAACAGCTCGTTCGCCACAAAACTGGGAAAGCGCATTGGCGCAGACATACCCGCGGTTGACACTGTCGTCACAAAGGACGTGACCGTGCAGGTCGTGAACTTTGGCGACGTTGTGGGTCCGATTCCTGGCGTGCCGGGGAGGAACTTGGACGAGACGGTCAAGGCCGGCTCGAGGCTCGTTGCGGCCGCGTTCGGGCTGACGCCGGTGAAGGCCGCACTGGATGAGTAGAGGTCTTGAAGGATTTTGTACTCGTCCAGGAACGCAGAGTCAAGATCTTTGCTGTTCAGTTGCGTCAGGGTGGGGCCTCCGCCGAAGACTGAGTCTTGCATCAACTCGTCGCTTTCCTTCGGCATTTCAAAGATGTCGTTTTCCTTGAACCAGTCATTCGTCAGCCGGTCCAGAGCCTCTGCATCTGAGGTTGTCGTCGCAGGAATCAGTTCGTCCAATTTGCTGCAGTTCTCAAAACTCAGCGCGTCGGACAGAACGTCGAAACCGCCACCACTCTCTTTTCTGCCATCCGCAAAACTCACGCCTTCGTGCGGCTTCCTGTACGCTTGTCCCATTTTTCCGCAGTCTTCAAACTCCAGTCCATCGCCCGGCATGCAGAACATTCCGTCTGATTTATCGTGCGTCCCTTCAAATGATATTCCGGAAACCGAAGGAGCGAAGTTTCCGTCCAGTTCAAAGCAGTCCTTGAATCCAAGGCCGTCTGTCGACGGACCGAAGAGTCCATCTAACTCGACACAGTCTTGGAAGGTCATTCCTTCCATCGAGGGACTTATGATTCCCTCTGACTTTACGCATTCGTCCCCGGAGGCCATGTCTAAGACGGGGGGCCCGGCAAACCCCTGCGACTGGCCACAGGTCACGGATTCGAGACCCTCCTGTTCGTACATGAACTGGCTGCTCGGGCTGAGGCTAAACATTGTCTCCGTGAGGCTGTGGTCTATGGTGTGCAGCATTGGAATGCCTTCGGGTGTTTCGTGATATTTTCCGGTGTTATTGTATGGCAACATTTTTCTCAGTGTTGCAATCTGTTAAAACAGCAAATATTCAAATTATTAATTTTACCTCTTCTTGAAACAACAGAAAACTAAAGTAAAATGTTAGTGTTAAATTAATAAACTACAACTATTCACCATCTGCCCCAGATAAATGAAACTACAATTATTCATCACTGACCTAAATAAATCAACGAGCTGAAACAACCGGAAGTTAAAAAAGTTACAATGAGAAGATAAAAAAATGAAATCGTTATTTCAATCGTAGGTGCACATTTCTGTTGCACCATTTTGATAAATTCCTCAGAGGTGCTTCAAGCCTAACAGTTACCGAATAATGACACATTTTTAAAACAGCAGAAACGAAAAAATAAGTCTTAAAATTTCTTAAAATACCAGGAAAGCAAAGTGTAGTTAAAATGTTTGTTCAATCAACAGTCAAAGCAAAATGAGAGTGTCACTATCGCTTGTAACAGCACCAAAACGAAAGTGATAACAAACCGTTCAACCGTGAAGTAAACAACCGTGAAGTAAACACGATAAAGTTGGGATCAAAATGGCTTAAGCAGTCAAACATTCCTAATTAAAAAGTAAATTCGGTAATCACTTGAAAATTCATCACATCACACACTTTCAAAACATATGACTCCATAAACCTAAATCTTTGGTTAAAATATCACATAACAATAGCAGTCTACCCACTCGCCTTTGTTCTGAGACCAGCCACTGCATAAGCATCCTGCTGCTTAGCTCAAAGCTACTTTCAAATAACTTCCGAAAACAAAATCCTCCAGAAGACATCATAAGGGTAGGTTTCTCATCAACACCTCTGTTACGAACTTTTCATTTCACCAGCTTTTATCTGTATAGTTACTCAACGCCTTGCACTGCTTCTTAATGTCGCTATATAAATAACTAGATACATACATATATACAACTGAAACACTGACGCTAGCTCTGTTTTGTATCTGCCTACAGATTATAAAAAAATTTCACTCTTACATTAATTAAACCTGCACTTGAAGCTTGGTAAGACTATCCTCATTTCTGATCACAGCAAACCTTATCTCTCCAACGGTGAGTCAGTGACATTAAGCAAACAGGATAATCGTGACTCAGGATTAGTAAAATTACTGTCACTAAAGGATGCGAAAATTACTTCGATCGGAGCCGTTGATGATAGCCATTCGCAAGGAAGAATTTATTTTAAAATAGCTGCATTTATTGCACAACCGAAGAGCTGTTTCCGCTGATCATAACGTCTAATGATTCAGCCATTTAGAACAGCGAAGAAAATATTCTAAAATAGTTGCAAACATTTTTGAGAAATCAATTAGTGTGTTTCATCCAGTCATGAATTCATAATTTCCATTTGGTTTGAAAGTTCAGAGGTCACACAGTTTTAAAAATGCAACATCCATCTTAGCAGTTTCAGTTTTAAAAGCTGTGAATTTTTGTGTGTATGAAGACACTCGGCATACTGCAATCGCAATCGTAAGCTTGAGATTTCTACAGGGCCCAACAAAAGCTAAGTCACGGGAACCAGCTTATTCACAGTCAAAACAAAATCGATAGGCAAGAAGGGTTCAGTTCCAGGTCAAGATCCAGGCAGGCAGGCAGGCAGGCAGGCAGGCAGGCAGGCGGGCGGGCAGACAGGCGGGCGGGCGGGCGGGCGGGCGGGCGGGCGGGCGGGCAGGCAGGCAGGCAGGCAGGCAGGCAGGCAGGCAGGCATTGGATCTGCAGGATAGATAAGGGGAAGAACCTTTCATGAACTTCTCAGATTTGCTGGTCACATGTCATTCTAATTGATGTACACAGGCTCGGCTTACGGTAGACTGAAATGCATACTGACCAAACAAAAGCATAATGTGCAAAGAAAGATTGTTCCAAGAGGATGGTCCAATGCAGAAGAAAGCATGAAGGCTACTTCATTTTTCTTAGCCTCGGCATACAAGGGGCATGCGGCCAGCCCTCTACCTCTCCTCCATCTGATCTTCCTACAGCATACAGCCCGTGTACTCATCATAGCTCAGTTGGCTCGGCTAAATGGAGAAGAAATCTTACAGCATTGTAAGTGCAATTGTAAACTCAAAATTTCTAAAGTGCTACTTAAAAGTTTAAGCGCAGAGCACCAGCTTATTCACCAGCGTTGAGTCAAGTCAGTGGGGTTGTCCAAAGATGCCAGAGACAGAAGGGGAAAGAAGCTGTTCGGATGGGTTGTGTTATCTTTCTCTCTCTGGTGGGGATTTAAACCTTTGACCTCTCAGTCGAAAGTCAGCACACCAAATACTAGACTATCGTGCACTAACAGTACTACAAAATAGTATTCTACTTCAAGGAAGTATTTAAGTATGCATCCCATTCAAGCATTCACGGAAGTACCTGAAAACCTGCGGCTGCCAAATGCACCCAATGTCGTAATGCACATACTGGCAGTAAAACATCCAGACAAAACATTTCCTTAGAAAGGTTGATGAGATTCATTTCGGGAAAGAAAGATCCTAAAAGTTGTACCCATCATTTCCATTTATCATGAACTACTATGGCCTATAAAAACACGGGTCACAGGGTGTTCCAAAGGATCGTTTTTCGGCCCATTACCACCGAGTAGTTGAACTTTTCACTTCATGTTTTGATAACAATTCAAAACCGCTTTGTCCAATAAAGGCTGTTGGCATGGTCCTAACGAATTTGTTCTGACTGAGGCCTGCGAATACTCTGGTTCCCGCGACTTAGCTTTCATTGGGCGCTGTAGAAATCTCGACTTTACGATTTCGAGTACGAACTGGAGCTACATAAATAATCACAGGCTGCACGGCAGCTGTCTTGTTTAATGGTCATTTGCTTAAGCACTGTAAACCTCTGGCATACTTATAAGTGTCGGGCCCGCTCTGCCTTGGGTTATTTTGGGCATGGCTTTCGGCCGCTACGATTAGTTACCGCTAAGATGAATCTTTTCAAGCTAAACATTATTTGCAAAGATCAGTTAAGCGTTATGCAATATTCAATAAATCGAAAACTTCTGGCCCACTGACCTGAAATTTAATAGGGTGATTACATCAACGGGATTTCCACTCTGGAAAAGTTTTGAAGAGATCGGGTCGCTGTTGGCGCCTTAGTCTATTTATGTGGTCATAAGCATGGAGTAAATATTATTCATGATGTCGCGTTCAACACCAGTCCGCGTACAGTGTGTCTGAAACTGCTAATTACTTTTACATTATTTACATTTACAAATTAAGTCATTAATCAAAAGATATCCTCAAGTCACGGCTTAAGACATTTATTTTCAACAGCTCTTTTAACTTACAAAACTTTTCATTCATACGCAACGCCCTTTTCGGTCCCGCCTTCGTCACGGCCCTACATAAATTGTTATTACTGAATAAAAAATATTCTTATATTAATGTTGTTGTATTAGGCATGCTACGAATTAAATCATACCTAGTCACTCGCAACAAACGCGTGCCCGTTATGCTTGATAAACTTAATCCCCGAGTACTGCTTCAATTACTTGCGCTTAAGCACGGGACTGAAGAAAACAGGGGATGAAAAATATTTACTTATTAACAAATCAGGTCAGAGGAGCGCCGCATGCGCTCCACACGTGGTGGCCAGTAGCAGCCAATCACCAACGAGGAAGTGTCAAAACACCACCACCACCACCCCGCACACACTCTAGTAAGATCACTGGCATGCATCTAACTTCCACTTACTCCGCCCTCACCCCGGGGGCGGGGGAACACCAACCATCAACTCGGACAGCACCCTCCTCACCTAAGTTTACTTCTGGAAGTTTTTGTCAGGTAAACATCAAAACAAAATATCCATTGGCGCTCAGCCGATCAGAATTCGGCTTCTGGGTCTTGGTATGGGTTAAGGGTCATCTATATCACGTACAACAAGTGAGCCAGTGTACACTGGCCTATATATGACGTCTCCTAAACGACACGAGATTAAATAAAATTGGACTGGCTAGATCCGATAAATAGCCGATCATTTTACCGCCACAACTGCTTGATTTGATTTTACCCTCGGGGGTTTCTCCGCTGGGATCACCACATCTTCTAAGTGGGTCTAGATGCTCAAAGGTTGCGAACCGCAACAAGTAAACAACGATCCTACGGCTAAGCCACAACATATTATTTATAAGGTGGGCGGGGCCTACGAGATCGCCCGTCAATCAGAAGGCGGTCCTGCATACAGCCTAAAGTAAACAACGCGCCTCACTTTCCGGCGACGCCTACATGCATTATTCATGAAGAGATCGGTCCTTCGCTATCATTCGTCAATCGCAGGCGCGTGCGCTAACCACGACAATAACAACAACATGACCTAGTTTCAAGCGGGGTTAGCAGGCGGGTCGGCGTTACCAGGCAACGGCGATAATGCTCCAACCTGTTGGATTACGGCTGGCAGGAAGGAACCTGATGGCAACTGGTAAATACGAAGAGGAACTCGGCCGAGAAAGGGTGGGGTGATGAGATAGCGCGGACCGGAACAGCCTGCTTCACACCCTTTGGGGAACTTCCAACGACCGGACCGCGGCACGACTTGAAACAAAAGCTGTATCCCGATAGCGGGATACATAAAACCTCGGCCACCCACCCTCGCCAGTAAAAACATCCCCTGTAGAATTCTATCGGATAAACTTCAAAGGACCCGCTTTCGTGGTAAGTCAAGGTAACTGGCCTTCTAAAAACTACAACCTTCGGTAACTGAACTTCTAAAACTAGAGACTTGAAAATCCGTTGTTTAAAACAACAGCTGTTTAAAACAAGTCTTCGATAACTGCTCGTTTTAAACAAGTCTTACCTAATCCCTTGTTTAAAATGACAGCCTTAAGTTAGACATTCGTCTATAACAGCTGTACGCAATGAGGGGTTGTTCCCAAAGCATCTAAATTTCATCTATACCGTTATTTCAGTATTGTCCGTGCCTTGAACATCAACTTCAGCCAAACAGCAGAGCCTGTACTGCATTCTATATCATTACTGCACCTTTGCAGGACGCAGGAGTCTCAGAGGACCTAAAGGGTCAAAAGTAGGGTCATTTATTGTGGACAACCCTTGTGGATGACCCCAGGTCATGTTCAACATGAATCAACAATAGGATTTATGTGAAAGTGAGTGTTAGTTAGTAGTAGGTTTTGTCACATAATGACTGTGTAGCATCTGTCACGTTTTGTAAGATTTTTCCCTCCCAGAAATACGGTTCTTAAAATGCGCCACATAAATAGCCAGATACATACGTTCAACTTCTGTAATGTGCCAACAGTCCTCGCAACCTAAACACAGATGAATCCCATTCATCATAGGGCTGCCAACTTTTGATTCTGCCAATCGGGGACACCCGCATGGTCACTCGATATGCCGGTACCAATTCACCCTGTCCTAATCACTGTGTGTAACGAATTCTGCGTCAGCCTAATGTAGGATCTACTGCAAATAGTCGTTAAAATTACAGTCAAATGATCTGACTCAAATTATCAAGAGACAGGGTGGCCTATATATAAAATCTGAATCAACTTCAAGAGCAAAACATTTATTAAGTTCCAGTAACCTACCAGGCTTCAGGGCCTAGCACGAGCAAAGTTCGTATAATGTATACATGCATGATGCATGCAATTTGCAGATGTCATTTGTTGGGTCGCCTAACCTAACTACCCTCTATTCTATGGTCACTCTGTAAAACCGAGTTTAGTCTGCGAAAAGAACAACATTTGGTGAAGTGGATATTTACACCAAGTTTCGGGACAATATGGGATCAATCCGGGACATGGGACGCACAAGGCCGATTCCGGGAAAAGGATCCAGGCGAATCTGGGACGGTTGGCAGCCCTGATTCGTCATTGGCAATGCCTGTCCAGTAAGTGTTAATACACTCCCTCATACAGGCACATTCATAAATACACGAAACATATACATAAATTCACATGCATATTCAGGAACTTAATGTATATTTACATAATGATGCATATTTATCAACTTATTTGCATATCTCTGCATATGTATGCACTCAATGCAGCCATAAATCTGCATTTCAGGTCCTGGTACGTGGCATCCATATTCCTATCACACGGTCAAAAGCATCTTGAAGCTAAGCATATACAAAGTACCCCAAACGTTTGCTCAACATCTTCACGTGTCAACTGGCCCATGGAAAATTCCGGGTACCCCACGAGTCAATTTCTGTAGCCCTGTACAAATCCTGCTCTGCCCTCGATGAAACCTGACCACATGGTAACGGTATTTGATGAGCCAGCAATACGGTGTAACGATCATTTTCGATTTTGCAACACTTCCCGTTTCCAATAGAGCAGGGAGGATCATTTTCCAGGAAGACAGGCCAATTCCGTAAGGCATTTACGTACGTCCATCCTTTGGGGGGAACCCACATCGCACTTAACGATAATTTGCTCCAGAACATCAGGCTCCATAAAACGCTCGTAATACACGAAAAACTCTGGCACACGAATAGAAACCGTGCCAAGCAAACAACTGTGAAACATTCGTCATCAATCAAATCGCCTCATTCTCTTCGAGAACGAAGGGGTTATGCACTGCAAAAGCCTACGAGATGCCATAAGTAATGTTTGTACTCACTCAGTTCGCAAGTCCTCTGTCGTAAAGTTTGCAAATCACCAATTCAAACGTCTTCAACGTACCAGAACGATGTAAGCAAATGGCTTCTGCTTAACTCTGGCAAAACGGTGGCAAAAAGGTCAAGAAGCCGTGTTGCATCGCAGCCAGGAACCATAAAACTTACTTCAGCACAACTTCAAAACACTTTGAATTCTGCACAACATCAAAATCCCACAAATAATCTAACTAATCTAATCTACTGACTTCTAAAGCGCCGTCATCGTAATGCCCAAGGCACCAGTTGATGGTCGCTTCAAGTGAACTCGAAAATCATAATCAAACTACGTTGGAGAATCCACGTCCAATTCCGTTAGGTCTGTGAAACCAGAAGTTAGGCTACAGTACATAAGTAACCGACGAATCTTAAGAACTGACTGAACAAACTGAAGTGGGAGCGAGTCCAAAGCTTTGTGCCTACCGAAAACGCCTGAGAACCAAACACTATCCCGCTACGAGGCACAAGTCGGAGTCGACTGATCAAATGCAACATTTATAAGAATGCGGGGTGCGCAACAATCTATTAGGTATGTCAGCTGTCGGCCGATTTAAACGCAGTACTTCGTGAACTAGCAGACAGACAGCCGTTGTCAGCATGACACTACATACCAGGATGCTATCAGAACCACTGCGCCACCGCCGACACAAAACAATAGATTATAAACAAGACAATTAGGGTTAAGTCATAACACGAAATTAATTGTCAATCTCTCGATGATGTTTCCTCGATTTATCACGTTTCCCTCATATCTATTCTAATCTCCATTTAATTATTTCCGTCAGGTTTCCCGGTGGCTAATCTTAAAACAATATTCTTTTCCAGGATTCCGGAAATTAAAATAAACACAACTGCGCTCATCCTGTCCCGACTTTTAATTTTGTGCTTGTGGAAAAAACCTACAGCTTGGTTGGGTAAAAGTTTCCAAGTCAAACTTACATCAGCTAAAGTTTGGCGACACAAGATAACTGTAAAACTGGACAATCCTTCGAGGACTGAACAAACTTTACAATTCGATAAGGTGTTGTGTCCTCTCCCACTTCTCTCTCTCTCTGGTCTTCTGGCAACCGGACGTGGTTCTTGACATGGCATCTTTGGACAACCCCACTGACTTGACGCAGCGCTCGTGAGTGCTCCTAATCTGGTGCCCTGCGCTTAGCTATTCGGTAGCACTTTTGAAATTTTGAGTTTACGATGAAACAAAATTTCCGTCCACTGGTTCAAGTGGCAAAGTATAAATGCGTAATTTGTGGCCGAAACGAAGCTAAAGAATGGACTTGTTTTGACATTTGTTTTTACTTTTATCCTAGAACCATTTCACAGCATGACTCATCGACTTGTGACTTTCAAAAGTAGGTATTTTTCCCCAGGAGCGGAAGTACCGAAACAGAGAGCGACTGCTCCTAAACGACCAAGGCACAGTGAATCACCAATCCAAAATGAATCAACATTCGGCAATAAATCCGTCATTTCTCGGTCGCTGCCTCCGTTCAAGCTAGCGTCCAGGGTCGACCTGTTTCTTCCAGATTTCTAACTGGGTTCTGCTGCCCGGGCACTAGCAAGAAGAATACGGGAAATACACATCGAACGCAATTACCTGGGTATCAGATGGCAAACGCGGGCGGGCCTCTAAAAAATAACTTTGTTGTCGCTACGCGGAAACCATGTTGCGAAACGTGCGTGACTCACTCTTAACCATGTCCCTTATGCGGAAGCAGTTTACGATTCCAAGTAATTTGCGCAGAAAATCTCGTGATGTTTATTCGGGATCACGCTGACTCGCATCCATTGCCAAAAGGTCAAGTTTAAGCTTTCCCTTTTGTGTTAAAGGTTATGAAAAGGTCTAGTATTGTTCTTACAAGCCAATAGTTGCAGAAGTTCCTGCGATCATGCCAAAGGTCACTAACGTTCTTGCAATCACGCTGAAAGTTGCGGAAGTTCTTGCAATCATGCCAAAGGTTGTGGAAGTTCTTGCAATCATGCCAAAGGTTGCAAAAGATCTTCAATCACGCCAAAGGTTGTGGAAGTTCTTGCAATCATGCCAAAGGTCACTAACGTTCTTGCAATCACGCTGAAAGTTGCGGAAGTTCTTGCAATCATGCCAAAGGTTGTGGAAGTTCTTGCAATCATGCCAAAGGTTGCAAAAGATCTTCAATCACGCCAAAGGTTGTGGAAGTTCTTGCAATCATGCCAAAGGTCACTAACGTTCTTGCAATCACGCTGAAAGTTGCGGAAGTTCTTGCAATCATGCCAAAGGTTGTGGAAGTTCTTGCAATCATGCCAAAGGTTGCAAAAGATCTTCAATCACGCCAAAGGTTGTGGAAGTTCTTGCAATCATGCCAAAGGTCACTAACGTTCTTGCAATCACGCTGAAAGTTGCGGAAGTTCTTGCAATCATGCCAAAGGTTGTGGAAGTTCTTGCAATCATGCCAAAGGTTGCAAAAGATCTTCAATCACGCCAAAGGTTGTGGAAGTTCTTGCAATCATGCCAAAGGTCACTAACGTTCTTGCAATCACGCTGAAAGTTGCGGAAGTTCTTGCAATCATGCCAAAGGTTGTGGAAGTTCTTGCAATCATGCCAAAGGTTGCAAAAGATCTTCAATCACGCCAAAGGTTGTGGAAGTTCTTGCAATCATGCCAAAGGTCACTAACGTTCTTGCAATCACGCTGAAAGTTGCGGAAGTTCTTGCAATCATGCCAAAGGTTGTGGAAGTTCTTGCAATCATGCCAAAGGTTGCAAAAGATCTTCAATCACGCCAAAGGTTGTGGAAGTTCTTGCAATCATGCCAAAGGATGCAAAAGATCTTCAATCATGCCAAAGGTTGTGGAAGTTCTTGCAATCATGCCAAAGGTTGCAAAAGATCTTCAATCATGCCAAAGGTTGTGGAAGTTCTTGCAATCATGGCAAAGGTTGCAAAAGGTCTTGCAATCATGCCAAAAGTTGTGGAAGTTCTTGCAATCATGGCAAAAGTTGCAAAAGATCTTCAATCATGCCTAAGGTTGTGGAAGTTCTTGCAATCATGCCAAAGGTTGCAAAAGATCTTCAATCATGCCAAAGGTTGTGGAAGTTCTTGCAATCATGGCAAAGGTTGCAAAAGGTCTTGCAATCATGCCAAAAGTTGTGGAAGTTCTTGCAATCATGGCAAAGGTTGCAAAAGGTCTTGCAATCATGCCAAAAGTTGTGGAAGTTCTTGCAATCATGGCAAAGGTTGCAAAAGATCTTCAATCATGCCTAAGGTTGTGGAAGTTCTTGCAATCATGCCAAAGGTTGCAAAAGATCTTCAATCATGCCAAAGGTTGTGGAAGTTCTTGCAATCATGGCAAAGGTTGCAAAAGGTCTTGCAATCATGCCAAAAGTTGTGGAAGTTCTTGCAATCATGGCAAAGGTCAAGAATGTTCTAGCAATCACGCCAAAGATTATGCCATGAATGTTCTTACAATCATGCCAAAGGTTGTGGAAGTTCTTGCAATCATGCCAAAGGTTGCAAAAGATCTTCAATCATGCCAAAGATTGTGGAAGTTCTTGCAATCATGCCAAAGGTTGCCAAAGGTCTTGCAATCATGCCAAAAGTTGTGGAAGTTCTTGCAATCATGGCAAAGGTTGCAAAAGATCTTCAATCATGCCTAAGGTTGTGGAAGTTCTTGCAATCATGCCAAAGGTTGCAAAAGATCTTCAATCATGCCAAAGGTTGTGGAAGTTCTTGCAATCATGGCAAAGGTTGCAAAAGGTCTTGCAATCATGCCAAAAGTTGTGGAAGTTCTTGCAATCATGGCAAAGGTTGCAAAAGGTCTTGCAATCATGCCAAAAGTTGTGGAAGTTCTTGCAATCATGGCAAAGGTTGCAAAAGATCTTCAATCATGCATAAGGTTGTGGAAGTTCTTGCAATCATGCCAAAGGTTGCAAAAGATCTTCAATCATGCCAAAGGTTGTGGAAGTTCTTGCAATCATGGCAAAGGTTGCAAAAGGTCTTGCAATCATGCCAAAAGTTGTGGAAGTTCTTGCAATCATGCCAAAGGTTGCCAAAGGTCTTGCTATCATGCCAAAAGTTGTGGAAGTTCTTGCAATCATGCCAAAGGTTGCCAAAGGTATTTCTATCATGCAAAAGGTTGTGAGAGTTCTTGCTATCATGCCAAAGGTCAAGAATGTTCTAGCAATCACACCAAAGGTTAAGCCATGAATGTTCTTGCAATTATGCCAAAGGTTACTGCATTCGTGCCAAAGGCCATGAGAACTGCTTAAATTGTGCCAAAGTTGAAGAACTTCGTGCAATCATGAAAAAAGTCACAGAAGCGTAGTCAATGTACTCATTCTATAGCTGAGTTTGCTACTAGAGCGCAAATGGATCAAAAAACCTCAAAACAATTTTCTGCCCTTGTTGGCATTTGAACCCCAACCTCGGGGGCGTCCAGCCGACTAACCACTAGACCATCACAAAACCCAAACTACTAAGAAAAGTAGTTCCCTAGGAACAATAAACCGGTTCCTGAAGCCTCATTGGAAATGAAAAACAGACCAGCTACTGAAGACTTTTAGTACACAAAGTAGTACACCAGGATCAGCCTGCGCAACACAGAAACGCACGGTGGATCAGGAGCAAGTTTTATCGGCCGTTAGAGACAGCGTTTAGTCAGCTTTTACAGACATCCGCAATTAGCTAATGAGTTTCCAGAGTCCGGTGAATTATTTACTTGAACTCGTTTGTATATTTTTTCGGCAAGAAACAACTCATCGTACAAACTCATCGACACCCCACGCTTGCAATTTCTGCATCGGCCTTTCACTCAAAACTGAAAACAATACTCTTTCACAGATTCTATCCTGACTCCCCTTCTTCTTCCTCTTATCTCTCTCTCCGCTGCAATCCCAAACATCCCCCCCCCCCGTAGCTGCTACGCTGTCTCTCCGTCTGACTTTTGGATCTTGACCTGCAACAGAACCCTTTTGCTTCTCGATTTTGTTTTGACTGAGCGCCTGTGAATAAGCTGGTTCCGTGACATGGCTTTCGTTGGGCTTTGCAGAAATCTCGAGATTACAATTACAATTACTCATGTTCATTTACTTTTCTTATATTATCAATTCATTTCTCATATTCACTACTTCTATCTTATATTAATATTAATATTTCTTACAGGTTCAAAACAAACTGTCCATTCAACTGAGTTACTAAAACTCGAACCCTTAACATAAAGGTCAATGACAAATACATTATTAGTAGGTCGTCATGCCTCCAAAATAACATAATCAGTAAATTATATAGCACCTAAGTCTGCCAGCATGTCCATAAACATTTGATTATTATTATTATTATTATTCTGCATTTATCATACATACTTTATATAATTTTAAAATATTATATATTTATTTTTTACATTTTATATATCTATATATTTAATACATATTTATATTTATTTATATATATATTATAAAATTATATATTATATTATTATTATCGTCATTATATTGCATTTATTACGCTTGCAAGGTCAGTAAATCTGAATCCAAGCAACTGTGAGTGAAAGACTTGCTCACTGTCCATAAGAGCAACTGCCTTGGGGAAGGCTCGAACTCGTACTCTGCGTTACAAGCCGAGTCACTTTAACCACTCCGCTACCAAAGGATGGTACCCATATGGGTCCTATAAGCGTTCCATATGGGAATACATGACATCTGGGCATGCGGGCATGATTACTATCCACACAAAAAATATAAGCATACAGATTATAGATCTCCTGGTCTAAGCCTTTTTCCAATCAAAACGAAAGGAGTGATTAGCTCAACTTAACTGCACCAGGGTAAGTCGAGTGTTTCCCTTTCTACATCGATTTTCTCAAATTATCTCCACAACCACCCACCGCACTGATCTTCCTCCAGGTACCGTAAGTAAAAAGCTCCGGGCGAATTCTGCTGTGTACGCATTTCTTTTCCCCAAGGACGAATAATAATCTTTACCACATGTGGAAAAATCAATACGAAAACATCAAAGACGTCTTTTTCAAGAGAAACCCTAACACTCAACGGCCGACCATTTTCTTCCGCTCTTTGAACCCTTTCCCGCATACAGAATAGATAACGATAACAGTAATAAGACGATTTATATAGCCCCATAACCTGGTCGAGGCTGAGAAAAGGGCACTGAACGTGAGTACTGATATGAACATCTTTCTTTCTTTCTTTCCTTCTGGCTGGAATTAATCCCTCCTAGGGGAGGAGGGGTCAGCCACATGAATCCTTTTCCATTTGTTTCTATCTCCAGTATCTTTTTTTTCAGATTTGAACATCATCCTCACCCAAAGGATAAACTCAGTGAGGTTCTTTTAAGGCACTGTACAAATTTTATGTTTGGTTTCAAACGGTTCTAAACTACACGTGTCTTTAGCACCTGTCACACAAACAACTAAAACCATTTAAACTCCAAAACACTCGAACCCGAAAAAAAATATTATTTCTGCATTTATTAAGCACCACCCAAAAAAATATTATTTCTGCATTTATTAAGCACCACTATCTGATAACAAAGCATCAATCGATGGCGTTGAGCAATTGTGAGTGAATGACTTTGTAATTGTAATTGTAATTTGAAATTTGTATAGCGCCTCTTCAAGATAAACTGATCATCAGAGGCGCTCTCTGCTCAACATCCCTACACTGTAATCATCTCAGGAGAGGCTCAAACCTGTATTCTAATTATTAATTATTAATCAGTAACTACACTAAGCAAGGAAGCATTATTATTTTTATTTCTGCATTTATTAAGCGCCATCATCTAATGACTAAGCAATGATCCATGGCGTTGAGCCACTGTGAACAAAGGGCCTGCTCAAGGTCCCTATACAGTAACCGTCTCAGGGGAGAAGGCTCGAACCCTTGCCCTCCATGTTACAAGGCCAGTATTGGGTTTTGACCCTCTGAACCCTATGCCCCTGAGACCTGGCCCGTGCATGGTGGACTGCCAGAATGTGGCGTCCCTCTATAAACGATCTTACCCCCTCGCGAGCAATCCAGGAGCCGCCACTGGTTGCTATATACATGTACAGACATACATAAACATACATAAACTTACACACATACACAGATACATACATACCAACCATGTTACATGCAGTACCGTAATAAAACGCATATTATTGATTTTGACACAGATCGATTTCTCGAGTCCTTGCCTTTCAACGACAATGCCTGCTTGCTCTCCGCGCCTGCGCTGTTAGCTCAGGTGGCTGGCAGAAGTAGGTAAGTATAGTTTCTGTTTAACGTCGCTGCGTCATCACTGAGAGCCTCAGCGTCGCCCTCCCTCTTTATCCACACAGAAGCGGGATGATCAGCAACGACCTTTAAACCCAGGCGGAGGGAGTGGTGGTGGTGGTCGCAGGAGGCGCTGGCCTTTCACCGATAAAATCATCCCTGGGTGCCCATGTACCTGAGCCGCACTCTGTAAGCAAGGCGATGCCCGGAGCCTTATCCGAACTAGGCAGCAGCAGCAGCATGCTACTGCTGCTGCTGCTGCGATGGGTTATGTAACCTTGCCGATGATATTAAGTGTCCCTCGGCCAAAGCAGTTAAGCCGTACAGTTCTTGGAAGTGGGCCAGGTGACTCGCTGGCGTGGTGCCAGATCTTTCGTACGGCTAAGACGGTTCCAACTCCGATAAGTTCTCGCACAACAGTGAGGCGAATTTTATCCTGTGTCCCTGGTTGCAAAATTTACACGAAACAATATTTTACAAAGTGGAAAAACAGAAATCCAAGCGATCTGTAATTATGCAGCCGTAATTTTTTGGAGAAAGCATGAATTTTGACGAACGAACGTGCGGCAAGCGTTAGCGCATTCTAATTTTAGAAACAATGTTCCGCCTCCTGGTCACGTGAACCAATCACAGCATTGGTGGAACTGTTTTCGCCAAGACCTCATTTAGATTCACACCGGGCGCCATGCAGCAAAGCAAGCGTAAACATCCCGCACTACCGCATCAACCAACCACCCAACCAACCATCACGCCTGCCCTTCACAGCTTTACTGGATACAGCGGCAGCTGGTTCTGCAGCCAGATTTCAAGGATTTTCGTAGATATCGAAGTAACTTTCTTACGAGAAAGAAAACCTCGAGGCGCTTTCATTTGTTACCGACCACTTAGAACGTCGGTTAACATCGCGACGTCCCCGAAAAAAACACTACGGCATTCGCGGCTTTAAACGACTCATATTCAGAAAAATTAACGACAAATCTGGGAAATAAATTTTTATCTTGCTTAGCCGTAGAAAAATATTGCAAAACACGGTCATTTAGCGAGCAAAACAAGTCGTAACTCGAGGCATATTTGAAAATCACGGCCCATTTCGAAGACAGGTGTCACGTGACCAATACCAAAAGACAGGCCAAGAAGGAATCTCGCGCAAAGGAAAAAACACATTCTATGTTAAATTCTTCAAATATTAGCCTATAAATTTTACTGTGCTAATGTTCTAGTTCCTGCTCTCTATCCCACTAGACAAAAGCAAGAAAAAGAAGAAGGAAAGAATTGCTGAGTTTGGTGTAATATTATCTTAATGAATCGCACAGGTCTGCCAAAAGTCCTAAGCGTTGAATAAACAAGTAAAAGCACGTCTGTCTGTCTATCTGTCTGTCTGCCTGTCTACCAAATATCAAATGAAAAGTAAAATCACAATTTCAAGGAAATCACAAAGCAACATAAAAGCATTTTTACATCACTTTCATGAAACAACAAACAAGAAATCTTAGAACTGCTTCCATTCTGTTCAGCCTCGTCAGTGCTACGGCGCTTTATAAATCGTCTTATTATTATTATTATTCCATGCATTTATTGTCAAGACGACGTCTGCTGCTCAACCTCAACAAATCCCATTAGCAAAAGGCCAAAACAGCCAAACAAAACACAGAGATGCACTTTGCTCCTAGTTGCCCATCAGCAAATAGCATGTACGCTTCGATGGCAATTACAACCTTGAACAGAACACAGATGTTGCCCATTCATATCACGCAAGATTAAATCCAACAAATAACCTATTTTGAAAATGTGTACACCCGACAACTACATTAGCAGTTTGGTGCATCACAGTAATCCGATATTTCTACAGCGCCCAACGAAAGCTGAGTCGCGGAAACTAGCTTATTCAAAGGCGCTCAGTCAAAACAAAATCCATAGGCAAAAGGGTTCGGTTCCAGGTCAAGATCCAAAAGTCAGACGCAAAGAGAGTGTGGCAGCTATGGGGAATGGGGTTGGAAAGGAGAGAGAGTTAAGAGGAAGAAAGGATGTCAGGATAGGATCTGTGAAAGAGGAATGTTTTTCAGCTTTGAGTGAAACGCCGATGGAGAAATTGCAAGCGGTGGAGCATCGACGAGTTTGTATGATGTTATGCCGAACTATTAGGCCACATAGGGCCTGGCCATAGTATGCTCGGTAGCACACTGGATCTGGAGTCCAACGTTTGCGGGTCAGAGGCAGCTGAGAGAACTCAGTGTAACCCTTTAACAGAACAAATGATCTTACCAGTGTAATAAGTGCCATAAAATTGTAACAATGAACCCTGTAAAAATGTAAATTGTAAACAAAATGGTAACAATAAACCTTGTAAAAATTGTAAAAAATGTAAATTGTAAACAAAATGGTAAAGAATCTTGTAAAATTGTAAAAATGTAAACTGTAAACAAAATTGTAACAATGAACCTTGATCAAAATAAAAAAACAAGACAGACAACTTGTTTACGTGTCTTAATAAAAATCTCTCAAAGCATCAAGTTGAAGGATTTCTCAACTAGGGCGATCACATGGCCTCAGTAACTCAATTACCCAATTCCTTTTCTAACCTCTCAACTTCTGTTGATAATACTCATAAATCAACCCAGGAGAGCTCAGTTGTTACCCAAAGGCAAGGTACATTACATTACACTGGCCTCTTATCACACAGCCAAAAAGCACCATTTCTTAGAGATGAACTTGTTCTTCGAGAACTTTAACACCACTTAGGCTAGCATAGGAAGCGCTCTGTGAGGTACTTCAGTGGCTCCGTATCACTTGTCTAGGCGCATGCAAGCACCACACACACACACACGAATTCATATATATATATATATATATATATATATACACCCATCACATACATACGCACATACACACACATGCATTCATATATATATATATACACACATAAACACACATCATATACATATGGACATACACTCACACACAGATACATGATATCCAATTGGTTAGAGCACTCTGCTTGTAACGCAGAAGCACAGATTCGCGCCTTTTCTGAAGTGGTTACTGTGTAGGGACCTTGAGCAAGTCCTTCAATCACAACTGCTCAGCGCCATCAACTGATGACTAGTCATTAGATAGTGGCGCTTAATAAATGCAGAAATAATAATAAAAAAATTAATAAGACGTAAACAAATGACACTGTAAAACAGTAAGGCGTAGCTCGCTTCTGACGACGCTGCAAAAATTGTAGGTATTACTATTACATACAAAACATACATACATACAAATGATACATACATACATACATACAAAAATACTAAACATACACACATGCATACATGCATACATACAAGATATACATAGATACATATATACAAACATACATACAAATCATACATACATATATACATACAAACATACAAATTATACATGCATACACACATACAAAACGTACATACATACATACATATACATACATACACATACATACACACATACAAAACATATACATACATACATACACACATACAAAACATATACATACATACATACATACAGTTGCAGTCAGCAAATAACTACAAATACAGCGCCCTTTTACTGCCTCGGCCGTACTACGGCGCTCTATAAATCATCTTACTACTTTGCTATACATACATACATACATACATCTATACAAAGATTCATCCTTATGTCTTCCCACCAAAAATCCTTCAACCACTTATTCTCGCCAGTCCGTCCCAGGGACATCATTTAACCAGTCCTCCAACGGTCAACGAACCTCCGTTCGAGCCAGGTCGTCATACGCCGATCACGCGCACTACTGGGCCAATAAAGCAGCTCTCAAGGCCACATCCGCCACAGCTCGGATTATGATTGGCCAGGCGAAACGGTCCTTGGCGCCGCTAAGACAGTTCAAATACTGGGCCACAACAACCTAGGTCGTATATCCTGTTCAACACCTTGAGACGTCACAAAGCCCCGCCCATTGGGGGATATATCGACTAGAAAAACCAGCGCTTTTATTCGGCCAAGCCCTCTGGATATCTAAATAAGGAGACCCCGTGAACGGCCAAAGTCCAGGTACAGTTATTCGTCCTTCTGTGGACCCTGCTCCTCACCCCGTTAAAACCGTGCGAAAACTCGGGACTTTGCCCTTCCTGTGTAGTAAAACACCTATGCCAAAAGTAGCCCAAAGATCCCGATACAATGGAACAAGAATAGTAGTAGTAGTAATAATAGTAATACTACTAATAATAATTAGTATAATAATAATAACAGTAACGAATCTTTATAATAATAATAATTAATAATAATAATAATATTCAGGACTGATGACGAATTATTCACTTTATTAAATTTAACTACTTAAAAAGCATTTTTAATTTATAATAATAATAATTTATAATAATAATTTATAATAATAATAATTTATAATAATAATAATTTATAATAACAACAATAATCGTCATCGTAGTAGTAGTACAGCCAAGGCAGAAGAAAAGGAAGCTGCACTCGAGTTCAAAAATCCACAAGTCATATGGTATCTGAAAAATACAATAGACCGCCTGCCCGACTTGGATCTTGACCTGGAACCGAACCCTTCCTGCCTACCGATTTTGTTTTGACTGAGCGCCTATGAATACGCTGCTTCCCGCGACTTAGCCACCTTTTTTGGCGCTGTATAAATCTCGAGTTTACGATTACGATTACAACACCAGAGAGGGAAAGTATTCATAAGCCTCGCCTCTTCATCAAGGCCCTCTCGGTCATCTATCCGGTTGCAAGCCGGGTCTGTAATCCACTTCACAGGGGGCCTGACCCCATACACTCCTAACTGTAAAGCACGTGCTCTAACCCGTCGGCAGCTGGATTTGAACCATGCCCTTTGCCAACCTTTGACTATTGCAAACTCGATTAGCCATATAAAAACTCCGCCCGACACCGAAAATTGTCGAAGACCGGTATTTCCTTTGTGATATGTTCAACAAAATCATAATTTCTTTTTAGAAGATAACACCTTTATCTTCTTAAGTCCTGTTTTGAAAAACTATCCATCTCTGTTCCCAGTTCTAAAAATCTAACCTTAAAAATTTTCTCCTCCCAGTCTCAGTCTGTGGAATATTCTACAACAGATCTTCTCCCACATCTCACAATCATTTGAAATAACTTTCCTATAAAAAACACAAATTCTCTTCTCATCATCTGCAACATTTTAAGCTGCAGCTTTCGGAGAAAAAAATTCCAATCCCCAGTCTCAAAAAATTACACTTTCAAAAAACTATCCTTCTCTCAATTCGTTTCTAATTCAAAACATCATCCACCATAGCCGCCTGCCTTTCGGTACTTGACCTGGAATCAAATCCTTCTTGCCTATCGATTTTGTTTTGACTGAGCGCCTGTGAATAAACTTTCGTTGGGCGCTGTCGAAATCTCGAGTTTACGATTACGATTTCTGTACTTAATACATACAAACACCACGCGCACCTCAGACTAGCACAGCGTGACTCATCGCACTTTTGCAAACCCGGCCCAGCTTCTAACCTTTTAAAAACTATCATATTTTCCGAGCATTGCTCTAACGAACTAACAAAAGCCGAGGCCTGGCCAGATGATGCAATCTGATACAAGCCATGATATGTTGCATGAACTGTTTGTCCTCTAGGAACGGTTTTAATGAGCGCTGTCGAGTGCAAATATGCAATAAACATCAGAACCTTGCCAAACCGTTTAAAATGTCACAGGGTGAACTCTGAACAAAGACACTCAACGAAATAATAACCGAAGTTCATACAATAATACAAGTTAACAGCATTTAGCATGGTAACAATTAACAACACAGTAGCATCAAATAACCAACAGCAATTAATAACATAATAACAATTATTAACACAAAATAACCGACAACAGTCAGCAAAATAACAGTTAACAATACATACTGACACCAGCCTATCCACTCCTCTCTCTGGTCTCCTGGCAACCAGACTTGGTTCTTGACATGGCATCTTTGCACAACCCCACGGACTTGACGCAGCTCTTTTGAATAAGCTGGTGCCCTGCACTTAGCTTTCAAGTAGCGCTTTAGAAATTTCGAGCTTACGAGTACAAACAGCAACTGACATAATAACAATTACCAACACAAAATAACTGACAACAGTCAGTAGAATAACAGTTAACAACACAAAATAACTGACAACAGTCAGTAGAATAACAGTTAACAACACAAAATAACTGACAACAGTCAGTAGAATAATAGTTAACAACACAAAATAACTGACAACAGTCAGTAGAATAACAGTTACCAACACAAAATAACTGACAACAGTCAGTAGAATAACAATTACCAACACAAAATAACACAAAATAACTGACAACAGTCAGTAGAATAACAGTTAACAACACAAAATAACTGACAACAGTTAACAATCTGACAAGAGACAACACCTATCAACAAAACAGTGAACACAGACCTACATAACAACTTTGAACGTGATATTATTATTAATTAATAATTTCAATATCACGAGCGTCTAATGCACAAGGCATCAGTCAATGACTGTGCATAAAAACTAAGCCACAATCAGGTCAATATCCAGAAGGTCAGTCCACTAAGATAGGAGGCAACATCTATCAGCTTACGGTGGATAAGCGGCTTGAGAAGGTTAAGCCACAAGTCGAGAACGAAATACACAAGCGACTGAGCAGAACAAACAGATATAGGGAGAGGCTTCCAAAATGTATTACCTGTGATAATAACAACATCGCCTAAACTAACACCCAAGTAACCCGTAATTAAAATCAACAACAAAAGCGTTGACTTGCAAAAACTTTGAACATGCAACAGATAACCATTAGAGATATTCCCAAAAATTATGATAACTCCCCCCACGTGGTCACACAAGCCAATTCACAATTTAACTGAACTAGATCATTTCTCCGATTTGTTCTGCTGTTAGGTTCTACGCGAGTCATAAATGTAAAAAATATTATTAAAAAATATTATTACCAGTAATAATAAATAATTAGTCTAAGGCAGATTATGGAATGTCATAATTTTAAAATACACAGGTTACAGGAAGGCAAAGAATGTTCATAAAACATATCACCGTTCCTCGTCCGCTTTTTGGAATCTGTTGGCAGGGCTGTGCTTGCGTACAAGTGTTGCCACTGGTGACTCTTCTAGTCATCTAAGCAATGTTTACTAACCGATGAATGTTGTGTTCGTAATGACATTTAACATCATTATGGTTAGCTCTTGAAGTGGCTCTGTACAAATTTCTGATTACAATCATGATTACAGCTACGTTAAACACTTTGGCAGAGAAAGGAAACTAGAATTACATAAAAATCAAATTAAAAAAATCAGTTTTAACTATAACAGTTATCACTAACATTGATCCTTCTTATCATCAAAATAAATATCATCTTTCCCTACCTTTTGCATTTAACTGTATTTTCATTCAAGCCAAGTCTGGTTTCTCCAAGTTGTCTCAACTTAAAAGCCGTTTTCAGAAATACTATCTATCCAGCAAAACTCTTCAACCAGCCAGTTGAAGCAAATCGGCCACTCGGAAAAGTCCGAAATTTCACACCGATCGCTTTTAAATTCTTACCCTCTCACACAAATTTTCCGCCCCACTTATCTATATTTACTACACGAGTTAAGTGTTTACAAACGCATTGTCAACAAGGAAAATTATTTAAACCGCGAAAATCAGCTGACTGCACCCTAGCCCACACGAGCCGCGATACAATACTGGAGTACCTACACCCTCCATTCACCGATCAACCGTGCGAACTTTTAAAATCTTAACGCTAACCACAACCCCGGGTCGTGACGAGTGAACATTTCAGCAATTTTTTTAAATAACGTACGTTGTCCCGAAAATAGGACAGCCATTGCTCGAGCGAGTTGGTGATAAACAACAACACTTAACCGCAAGCCGAGATAGCTCGGACAAAGTAAGTTCCGGAAAACCCAGAGAAGCCAGCTTCCCTATAGAAGTAGCAATTTATTCCTTACAATTTCGGCTAGAATTCCACGAAACGCAAAATCTGCTGAGTCATATTGTAAGGAAATTCACATACACAAGCGGCCGAGCTGATCCAGTCCGTGGTTTAAGGCAACAAAAACAAAACGAAAACGTATCGAAAATGCTGAATATTTACCTGTCACGCCTTAGATTGACTGTCGACGATACTAGAATGTCGCAAAGAAATTATGTTTTCGTTGTAGATCAGTCAGTTTCTGTTGCTTTCTAATTCAGTCCATTTCTTTGTTGCTCTATCTGTTGTCGATTCTAAACATTTAGGATTGTGCAATTTGTTGTTGAAAACGCATACGGCCTTGACCCATTAAACTTCACCTAAAAGCACGTCATCAACGCCATCGGCCAATCACCGACCTGTTTCAATACGGGACCTGGCTAATCAGAGAGCCGTAAACTGGGGCAGATGATCATCAAATCACCAATGTATTTAGAGTCCCGTCTTCGCCAATCATAGAACTGCCTTTTCAGGTCATCCAACCAACAATCTATTTCGGCGATGGCATTGGTCCAATCAGAGTCTTTCTTGCAGCGCGGACCTCTGCCTAATCATAGGTTGGCAAAATACTGGAACCAGATAGCATGGATATAACTTTTCAGCCATTTTGTTGCGAAATTGCCATAATCTCCACAGAAAATACCTACACGTGCAGATAAATTGCTCAAAACCAGATTTAATTGCCGAATTTTGCATCTCGCGCTCTGAAAGATCGCAAACGGGCGTAGAGGTGACCCTAATCAAATATGCATACGTGTGCTTGTTGACCCCGAATCGGAAACGGTCACGTGATGTTTTGTTTCTGGCAGTTTCCAAAATTTCGAGCACGTGCGAGTGCTTTCGCAAGATAAAAGTTGATCGACCACAGAAGCGTCGGAAAAATTTCGAGTCGTGTAACGTAGGGTAAATTTACAACTGGTCAACACAGATCTTTTCATTGTTGGAGATTTCTGAGGATTTTAACAACTCTTTTACACCGAAATCACTTTTTCGTCTCACCCAGGGACAGTTCGGTGCTGCGAAGTCGTGACCACGCGTATTTAAAGCAGGCCAAGGGAAAACTACAGCAGCGAGATTATAAACGATCGCTAGGCGATAACTGGGTTAGCATTTGATCCACGTGCACCCATAAAATAGGGCTTACTCTGCGCTTGCAGGTTGGTGTGCCCTGACCCAGCAACACGTGCGGTCACGGGTGGCCATTTCTCGCATAGGATCGTTATCGTAACCCCGAGATTTCTGCAGCGCCCAACGAAAGCCACGTGACGAGGGTTAGTTTATTCATAGGCGCTCAGGATACGATTTTTTATTCCGGTTGTTAACATTTTCCGCGATCTTGCGCGTCATGTCCTAATTTACAACCATCAAGAATTACGGAGTTTTCGAGTAAAAGTTATCCGACACAGTAAGATTCCTAAACGTGTGCGTGTGTAAACAATTATATAGCAGCTTTGCGTAAACCGCTAGGAAGCGTACATCGCTGTCCACGTGTAGGCCTACTGTGAAACACGACCACCACGGAAACCAGTGAACTCGGTTTACAATGTAGCTGAACGTATTTTATATTGGAAGCTGATTGGTAAAGCATCTGCCTTTTACATCTGCAGTCGGAGTTCGAAACCTGGTGAGTCGTTTTAAAGTGCCAAGCTGTGTAACCGCTAAGGGATGGTTGAGTCTGTAACTGCTTTTTGTCTGTGATTCAACACTAGGATATGGGCGAACGCGGTCCATACACGGGGACATTAAATGGCGTGGGGCCCATTCAAACAGGCAGCGGTGGTGAAGGATCTTACCCGATTAATTCGTTAAAAAATGAGCAGGGTCGAGGCAATACGGTCGAAACAGAAAAACATGTACATTTACTTGTATGAGCAGGTTACTAGGGTGTGTGTTCAGCTTAAGGGGAGAATTTCCTTCCCAGAAATCCAGGTTTCTCCAAGGTAGATAGATTTCCCCGGATTTGTGTTCCACAAGCGCCACCAAGCGAACTCTGGAATAAAATGAGTTCAGAGACCGTACATCGATAGTGGGAAGATCAGGCGATGAGGGAGTGGACTGGCCAATCAAACTCATATGCCGAGGCCAAGAAAAAAAGGTCGCCTACGCTTAGTGTAGGATTACGGCTGCCTCTTGGGCTTGGCTTATGGGTGTGTTGTTATATAGTCATGCAAATAGGTCTTCACTCTCTGGTTCCATCCAAAAAGCACACCTAGAATGTCGTTCTTTACATTACAAAATACTAAGTAGTAATACTTAGATCTACACAGCTACACAAAAGGAGATTAGTTTTTCATAGTTTTTCGTAGTTTATTGAGAAGAAACAAAAAGAACAGAAAAATATGCAAAAAATTAAGCAGTTTATCAATGAAAGAAGAATCTGGGTAAAATATGACAATGGAAAAAAGCCAAGAGAAAACAAAAATGTATGCTAAACACAGTAACAGCAAAAATGAAAATGATCAGGGAACACGGAACACTGTAAATCAGATTTAAAGCACAGTTTGCTAATAGCGAAAATAAAAATCGGTGGAACTTCAAAAAACTGCAGAAACTGCGATATTATTCTGTACGGTTATTTATTAAGCGCCACTACATAATGACACAGCAGCACTCGATGATGCCGAGAAGATGCACGTGTAGGACTTGCTTAAGGCCGATACACAATAGCGCCTAATAAATGGCATCATGCATGTAATTCACGCTCTAAAAAGTAATTATCTGCTTTACAACAGACGTAATGTCGGAAAAATGCTCGTTGAAAACTGTCTGATATCAAAACACTTTCGGTGTCGCCTACTGCCAGGGAGTATTGTTTAATTAGTGTAAAGTCCATTTACCGTAAATACTCGCGTATAAGTCGGAAAATTTGAACAATTTGTTTACATTTGAAGTTGGAAGTACGACTTGTAAACAAGCCAAGACCATTTGTCCTGTATCCATACCGACGAATGCGAACGATTCGGCCTACATCATCGCAAATAAAAAATTTCCCGACCTTGTTTAATACCAATTCTTAATATTAAACAAATTAAAAACTGCTATTAGATGGCAAAAAGACGTAAATGCGTGTGTGCAGGTATGTGTGTTAACATTTATATAGCACCTTTAAATACCCTCAAAAGCACAGAAAGGAAGGTCGTGTTTGCAAAGAAATTGTGTTGGTGACCCAACACAGACAACTATAACATTAAAATAACAACCTGTAACATAAAAATAACATATCGGATGCAACATGAAAGAAACCAATACGAGATAAACGCAACGTTCAACTCCAACCCTCATACCGGCAAAAAATGAAACAAATTAATATTTCTTTCGTAAAATAAAACAAAATGTAAATCAATGCATTTAAGCAGTTTCTATGTTGCAAAATTTGCACAAAAAGCTTTCGGTGATCGAAAATCTCAAATTAGCAGAAACAGCTCAGGCAACAAAACTGCTCATACGAGTATATGTCCTTACAACCTACATTGGCTATATTTCAGAGATTTGAATCTCGGGCTAGCACGGTCCATACACGGGGACCTTAAATGGCGTGGCGCCCATTCTAACGGGCAGCGGTGGTGAAGGATCTCACCCGAATTAATTCATTGAAAAATGAGCAGGCCATACGGTCGCTACAGAAAAGATGTACACTGCATCAGAGTAGAGTGACTCTGGGTTTCAACCTGATTATTCGTGAAAATATTAACTCTTAAACAATTTTTGATAGTTTACTGCATAACTGTCTGACTTAAAGCAACAGAAACTCAACGATTTTTAGAAACATCACAGAGATTTTGCAACTCAAAAATTATGCACCTCTGATTAGGTTCTCTTGATGCGGCACTACATAAATTTCTAATTACAATTACAATTTCCATCTTCAAAAAGAGGGATTTAATTAAGCAGCGAGATACTTTGAATCGGGCTTCACCAGTTAGCAAAGACTAGGGAAATTCAGCAGTAAACATAGATCGATCTTCATGAGGTATCAACTAAACAACGTCTTGCTGAAGGTCCTCTCAACCTTGCAAGGCCAGTCTCCATACCAACAAAAGCCAGTATCCGAAGGGCACTCACAATCTGATAAGGCCAATCTCCAAAATTTGAGAAATCCAATTTCCAATGGAGGCTTAAAACCTATAAATAAAACTGTCTGCTAAGGTGCTCACTTTTCATAAAAAGGTCATTCTGCAAAAAATGCCCACAACCTTGGAAGGCCAGTATCATAAGGGTGCTCACAATTTGAGAAGTCAAAACTCCAAGGCAGGCTTAAAACCTAAAAAGAGCACTGTCTGCTAAGGTGCTCACATTTTATAAAAAGCCATTCTCCAAAAAAATGCCAACAACCTTGGAAGGCCAATATCTGATGGGTGCTTATAATCTGATAAGGCCAATCTTCAGTGGGTGCCCACAGCCCTTGAAGGCAGAGATTTGATGAAAACCAGCGAACCCCTGTAATCCAAAAAAATAAATTAAACTGGTAGTTTCCGATGACATAGCTTTCAAACCAACAAGCAATAATTTCATACCATAGAACATTTACCCAGAAAGGAACTGTGCATAACTTACCAACGTAACTTACCAAGCGGTATGTGGTAGCGTAAATGAAAAACACAGAAAAGGTAAAACCACAAACTGGTAATTCTAATCTAAAGACTTCAGTACATAAATAATAACATTACTGGTAATAAATCCTTTTAACAATTCATAACCTACCATTACCGTCTAACATCACAAAACACCCTGAAATTGTGGCAACATTCCCCGTACCTAAGTAGAAACAGATAATACAAAAAAAAACAATTTCAAGAAATTGATTTTTAACAATTTGACAACATTTGAACTAATATATGTGCAACGATAATCATACAATAATAATAACAATGATAAGACATGAACAACTGCTCAAAATATTACAAGTAATTTAATCTAATATGCCCAAATATTTCGCCAGCCAACGAAGATTCTTCAACAATTTGGGGTACAAACTCTGTCAAAAATTTCTGGCTCAGCACAATATGTTCCCAGCACATGATCAATTTTATAACAGTATAATATTTCTGCTCATTTTTCGACAATCGAGGAACCTACTGCAGCTCCCAAGGTCTTCCACGCGGTTTGGCGAAAGCTCTTTCTCGATTGCCGGACCCACTGCGTGGAATAGCCTTCCCGACCACGTGAAGAATGCTCCATCCTTGGATAACTTGAAGAAAGGGCTTAAAACGTTTCTATTTAAATTATCGTATGACTGTAGTTAATTTTCTATTGTTGCCTGAACTTATGTACAGCGCCCTTTTCTTCGGCCTCGGCCGTGTTACGGCGCTAGAGAAATTGTCTTATTATTATTATTATTATTAATCAAAAATATATTTATGTTTTAAAAAGAACAACGTTCTGCTTAGTAATTCCACAGACTATAAAACATTTCTATTTAAAAAACCAGCAATACTTCTTCCTAATTATTTGGGAAACCAAAGAAAAATTTCTGTTTAAAAAACCAGTAATATTTCTGCCTAATTAGTAATATCTGGCTAATATTAGTAATATTTCTGCCTAATTATGTGGCAGAACCAAAAGCAACATTCCTACTTTGAAAAAGAACAAAATTTCTTCCTTGCATGCAACACTTCTATTTCTTTATTTATTATTATTTATTATTATTAATTTAATATTTATTTATGGTTTACCCATCTGTCACCGTCAACGTCACTCGACGTGAGCCTTTATCCGCCTCAACAGAAGCAGCGGAAGAAGAAGAGCGACACTTCCGATGATGTAGCAGAACACAGGACCAAAGCACCAGTACACTGTAACATGACAAACGTTACGGTAATTGTAATTGTAATCTGTAATTGTAATCTGACATTTATAGAGCGCCACTTCAAGAATAGACTCATCAGAGGCGCTCCCGACCCGAACCAGTGAGACCACTGTCAAATAATACAGACTTCAGGCGCTTGTGAAACTGCGGAAGAGACAAAGGTAAGGTAATATGGTACGGTAACGACAGATCAGGTAAGGAAAGGTAACATGGTACAGTAATGACAGATGAGGTAAGGAGAGGTAATACCATACGGTAACGACAAACCAGGTAAGGAGAGGTAATACGGTATGGTAACGACAGATCAAGTAAGGAAAGGTAAGGTGATGTAGATGTATCAAGGTAAGGTATAGTAAGGTAATTGTAAACTCAAGATTTCTACAGCACCCAAAGAAAGGTAAGTGACAGGATCCAGTCTACTAACAGTTGCTCAGTCAAAACAAAATCGATAGGCATGTAAGATCAGATTCGGCTCCAGGTCAAGATCCGAGGGTCAAGCAGGCAAACATACAGCTATGGTGGATGGTGCATAGAATTAAAGCGCCAACATAGATAAGGAGAACAGGAGGAATCAGGAAGGATTTTTGGACGAGAAGTCTTTTCAGTCCTGACCTGCACAGAGATTGCAAGGGGTGAAGTGTTGGTGAGTTTGTATGATGTATCAGACCATTTAAGGTAAGGCAAAGTTACAGTAAGGTAAGGTTAGATCATGTAAGGATTGGTAAGGCATGATGAGAAGTGGTAAGGTAATATATGACAGGTAAGTCAGATCATGTAAGGTAAGGTAACATATGGTAACACAAAGTTACATAAGAGGTCCAACCATGTAAGGGAAGGCAAGATGTGGTAGGATATGAAAATTCAGATCATTTATGGTAAGGTAAGGCATGATAAGACGTGGTAAGATAAGAATATTAAGCAAGGTAAGGTCAGACTGTGCTTCGCATCAAGTACACTTATGAGTTGCTTAGATAGAATTACCCTTGAGTACTAATTTTCAAAGGAGCTAATTAAGCTGTTGATTATGAAAACTTCTAACCGGTCGACGAAAACACTGGTCCCAAGGATCGAGCGAGTGCTCCAAGAGATCGAAAAATGCCCATGACGGTTCCCTTTTGATCATCGGAAGCATAGGTTGAGATTTCCGTTGTCAAGCAGGGCACCACGGTGGCTGAGGCTACAAAACCAAGGCAACACCGTAACAACAAATATTTTAAAAAATAAAAATTTTTGATATTTAAAACAAATAATTCAAAATTTGAGCCTCAATTTATCACAACTTACCTGTTTTTAGAATCAAAAAGCTTATAGATATTGGCAAGATATATCAGCCAAAGCTGTTGTTTCTATCAAAAACAAATTTTAAATACTGCCATTAAAACGATTCTGTTTGGAAACGTTAGCCACCTACCAAACGAAAACAGAACTAAACCAGCGTAAAGCACCATCTGTTGATAGGCAAACGCAACTATCACGAACGACGGAATCAGAAGAATGAGGCCCTAAGACGAAATGAGAAAACAAGGCTTTACACAGTGAGCCAGAAATAAACATTAAGCTGCAAACGGGCAACCACTCCTACGTCACATGCGATTATCACTGCGACAGTTTTCTGACCCATCATACAAACTCATCGATGCTCCACCGCTTGCAATTTCTCCATGGGCCTTTCACTCAAAGCTGAAAACATTCCTCTTTCACAGATCCTACTCTGACACCCCTTATTCCTCTTATCTCTCCCTCCTCTCCAACCCCAAGCACCAACCCCCATAGCTGCCACGCTGTCTCTCCGTCTGACTTTTAGATCTTGACCTGGAACCGAACCCTTTTGCCTATCGATTTTGTTTTGACTGAGCGCCTGTGAATAAGCTGGTCCCCGCGACATGGCTTTCGCTGGGCACTGTAGAAATCTCGGGATTACGATTACGATTTACGATCAAGATTTATCTTCAGAGATATTTAAATATACACTTGGGGCACGATACCCAAATGCAAGGTACAGCAAGTAACTGATTAGTGGTCTTGTAACACCGAGAATACAACTTCAAAAATGTAAATGTACCATTAGAAGCAGAAATAATTAATATTAATAAAGTAGGAAATTATCATCGTTATTATTATTGTATTATTACTGTTGCGCATATATTAGTTCAAATGTTGCCAAATTTTTAAAAATCAATTTGTTGAAATTATGTTTTTTTTCGTATTACCTATTTCTACTTATTATTAATGGTGCATGGTAGCCAATTGTAATTGTAATCTGACATTTATAAAGCGCCACTTCAAGAATAGACTCATCAGAAGCGCTCCCGACCCGAACCAGTGAGACTACTGGCAAATAATACAGACTTCAGGCGCTTGCGAAACTGCGGAAGAGACAAATTGAGGAATACTAGCCAAGTGGTTAGAGGGCTTGGCTTGTAAAGCGGAGAGTACGGGTTCGACCCTCCTTCCCTGAAATGGTTACTGTGTAGGGACCTTGAGCAAGTCCTTCACTCACAACTGTTCACCACCATCAACTGATGCACAGCCATTAGATAGTGGCGCTTAATAAATGCAAAGTAATGATAGATTAATAACGTTCCAATCAATATGCAGTATTTGGAGCACCATATAGCAAGCTGTGTTTGTTCACCTTGACAGCCACGGAAAGTTCGCGGCCGCGTTTTACCCGTCGTATTCCACCAGCTGAAATATACCAACAAACAAGAACAATCAGTTTCAATCGAGTGATGTCAATCAGCAGTAATCAAACGATACATCAATCGAGCCAAGCATCCGTCAATCCATTCATCCTTCTCTCTTACTCTACCCACCCATTTCCCACCCACCCTTCCTTGCTTCATCCAGCCCTCCATCCATCAATCCATTCATCCCTCTCTCTTACTCTGAGCCCATCCATCTTTCCTTCCTCTCTCCCTCCCTCCATCAATCAATCCAATCAAATCAATCAAATCAATCAAATCAATCAAATCAATCAAATCAATCAAATCAATCAAATCAATCAAATCAATCAAATCAATCAAATCAATCAAATCAATCAAATCAATCAAATCAATCAAATCAATCAAATCAATCAAATCAATCAAATCAAATCAATCAAATCAATCAAATCAATCAAATCAATCAAATCAATCAAATCAATCAAATCAATCAATCAAATCAATCATTTTATTGCTCCCAAAAACAACATAAAATACAAAACATAAAATTCTTGGGGGATCCAAGACCCAGAAGGAACCAAGTTCCACTTATCCATCGAACCATCCATCCATCCATCCATCCATCCATCCATCCATCCATCCATCCATCCATCCATCCATCCATCCATCCATCCATCCATCCATCCATCCATCCATCCATCCATCCATCCATCCATCCATCCATCCATCCATCCATCCATCCATCCATCCATCCATCATTCCCGGTGCAAACACAGCTGCACCACATGCCCTCTAGGCACCGCCTTTGCTAATAACAACAATGACAGCAGTAGCCATTTATTATTCCAAGCCAACATATCCATTGAAGCAACTGTAGCCGTGGTTACGAAAGGCAATGCTTACCTTGAACTATCACCATGACGATGCCAATCACAAAGAACATTTTTCCCTGCTGCATGCTGCAAGAGAAGACAAAACCGTAAACATACAGGAGATTTATATAGCACTATTTCCAGCACAAGAAACAGATTATGTATGACATATGTCACACGCATGTCATATATATCTAACCTAAAGACTTCTATAGAGATGTTTACTATTATTCCTGCAGCGTATCCGGTTCAAGATCCTAACCCTTATGCGTAATTGTCTCGTTGGCTCTGCTCCATCACACCTCAGCGACTTTCGCATTTCGGTCTCCTTGGTTCCAGGCCGTAGCACTCTCCGGTTGGTATCCCTTGGACTTCTGACTGTCCCTCGTAAGTGCACTGCTACAGCTCAGTCTAGAAGCTTTGCCTATGTTGAACCTAACAGCTGGAATCGCCTTTCCCGAGAGCTGCGGCTTGAGTTCCTCAGTTTGTCCCTTCCGCAGTTTCGCAAGCGCCTGAAGTCTGTATTATCTGACAGTGGTCTCACTGGTTCGGGTCGGGAGCGCCTCTGATGAGTCCAGTCTTGAAGTGGCGCTTTACAAATGTCAGATTACAATTACAATTATTAGGCGCCAGTATCTAATGACTAAGCATCAATCGATGGTTCTATACGTCTCGATATCCAACCAATACATCAGATGAAAAGGCGAGTTTACCTGTTGAAGTCGAATCTGTTGTGCGTGAGGAACGTGAGCGTGAATTCAAGGCCGGAGTAGAGGAAGAGATAGAGGAAGTAGACGACTCCAATCGATCGCATACCACTCAACTCTAACATTCAAACAGATCCATCCAGTTTTCTTTAACTTATTCAAACAATTTTTAGTTTGTCCATTTATCCATTTCCTCAGCCAGACAACCAGTCATGTGGTTCTTTGCTTGTTGATTCATTCATTCATTCATTTTCATTCATTCATTCATTCATTCACTATTCCACTCATTTGTTCATTCATCCACCCATGCATCCATCTATTCACTCATCCACCAACTCATCCATTCGCTATTTTCACTCATCTGTTCATTCATCCATCCATTCATCCATTTAGTTTGCTCTTTCACTCACTCAATCGTTAACTTTTAAATTCGATGTTTACTAAGTTGCAACGTTACAATCCACTTCCCAACATTTTTCTCTCCTATTTCAATTTATCAAAGAGAAGCGAACCAATACAAAAGACATTTATGATGTAAGGTACGTTTACCTCTTTTGCTGGCCCCTTTGACGGCCGAGAATTTGAACAGCATCCCAGGATGGATGAGGGATATTGCTTGTTGGAACCACGTTCCAAGAGAACGAGCCTACAGGAACATAAAGTGGAATCAAAACAGTTAAAGAAGGAACACAGTTGAATGTCAGCGGAGGTCCTAGACAAATTGGTAAAACCCTCTGGTCAAGGGAGTTTTCTTGAAAAGAAGCTACGTAAATGTCCACTTATGCTTACGAAGGACTCAAAGCTCATAATTACAGCGGTTCATTCAGAGTGTGGCATGGTAGCTGATTGGTTAGAGCACTAGGCTGGAATGTAGATCATGGTAGCTGATTGGTTAGAGCACTTGGCTGGAATGTAGGTCATGGCAGCCGATTGGTTAGAGCACTCGCCTTGAAAATAAATACAGACAGAAACATAGCGGCAGGCAGACAGACTAGAGACACTGCCAAACAGACGGAGAGACAGACATACTCCTTTGCTCCTGCCAAAGCCTGCGAATGCTTGGAAGAGAGGCAGACAGATACACAGACAAACACACAAAGACGGACAGACAGACAGACAACCAGACAGATTCACAGACAGACAACCAGACAGACTCACAGACAGAAAGACAGACAGACAGACAGACATTCCTCACCCTTTTTTCTCGAGGAAGGGTTTCCTTGAGGAAGACTGTGATGAAAAGGACGTCAAGAGTGGCCAGCGTCAGGGCGTAGAGGGCTGGCGCCACGTAGAACTGACCCTCGTGACCCTTGACCTGGAGAGAGAACACCGCCCCAATCAAAGGACCCAGGAGGAAGCCAATGGAAAATGCCACTCCTATCATTGCCTAAAAGAAAACAGAGAAATCATCAACAAAGAGTTCAAATCTAGTGACTTCTGTAGCAATGTTATCATAATGTACAAAGCATAAATCTGTCTGTCTGTCAGTCTGTCTCTCCCTGTATGTTTGCCTCTTTGTCTGTGTGGCTGTCTGCCTGCTTGTCTGTCTGTCTCTCTGTCAGTCTCCCTAACTGTCTATCTTTCTGTCTGCCCGTCTTCTTTCTGTCTGCCCGTCTTCCTGACTGTCTGCTTGTCTGCCTGTCTCCCTGACTGTCTTCCTGTCTGTCTGTCTGTCTGTCTGTCTGTCTGTCTGTACAGCTTTGACTAGCTATAGTTGGCGTTCAACTACCATGCCCCTGGCTCGTTTTTCTGGTGGGGTTGCATCCGTGACGATGGCTGTGCTCAGCCCGATGTTGCCTTTGCTGATTCCACCAACGACTCGTGCCACAACAAAGATGGTAAAGTTGTGGGAGACTGCCCAGATGGCGTACGAAGCAGCAATTCCTATCTGAAATACAGAAACACAAGAAGTAGGTCAGTGCAAATGAAATTGGGTCATCGAAGAAGAAGAGGCGAGGTGAGAGGAGAAGCAGAAAAGGAGGGAGAGGAGCAAAAGGAGAAGAGAAAGAGGAGTGAAAAGTAGAAATGGAGGAGAGGAGGAAGAAGACAAAGACACAGGAGGAGAGAGAGTAAAAGAAAACTATCAAGAGAAGAGAAGGAGGAAGAATTTCCAAAGAAGGGATTAGCTGGACTACAAAGGAGGAGGAATAGGAGGATTAAGAGGATGAGGAGAAGGATGATGAAGAGAAGTAGGAGGAGGAAGATTAATATGAACAGAACAGGGAATCGTAATCGTAATTCCGAGATTTCTACAGTGCCCAGTAAAAGCCACTTTGCGGGGACCAGCTTATTCACAGGCGCTCAGTCAAAACAAAATCGATAGGCAAAAGGGTTCGGCTCCAGGTCAAGATCCAAAAATCGGACGGAGAGACAGCGTGGCAACTATGGGGGTGGTGTTTGGGGTTGGAGAGGAGAGATAAGAGGAAGAAGGGGTGTCAGGATAGGATCTGTGGAAGAGGAAGCAGGAGAAATGAGAAAGCAGTTTAAGAGGGGAAAGAACAGCAGGAAGATTAAGACACAGCTTCAGTGAATCAGGAGGAAGAGCATAGGGAGGAAGATTACAAAGAGGAATACTAGGAGAAGGAACAGGAGGATTAGAACAGAGAAAGCAACTAGGAGGATGAGAAGAATTAGCACGAGGAGGAGAAAGCAAGGGAAATTAGGAGGAAAACAGAAGGAAGCAGACGATTAGAAGATAAAGATGTGGATTAAGATTTCAAGCGGATGGATTATGTGGAAAAGAAAGGACAATTCAATGCCAAAAACTTACCGAAGTGAGAATCATGAGTGGCTTACGGCCGTAGACGTCAGAAACAGCGCCAATAACGGGAGAAGTCAGATACTGGAGAAACGAGAACATCGACCCAAGAATTCCTAAGAAAAGAAAAAGAAAACAATTCACTTATGTCGTTAAATCTGTCCCAACCTTTCTTAACAATGTAAATCTAAATGTATACGTTTTTCTATAGCGACTGTATGGCCTCGACCCTTTTTCAGTGAAGTAATCTGGTGAGATCCTTCGCCATCGTTGCCTGTTTGAATGGGCCCACACCATTTAAGGTCCCCATGTACGGACTCTGCTAGCACTAGAATCAAATCTCCAAATCCGAATTAAGCCGTGATTGGGTTGCGAACCGGGAATCCTCACTCACAGCAGCGCTTTGAGATACGCTTTTGCCAATGTAGCTAACTAGGCCAGTATCCTGATGATAACAACGACGACAATGACGATGATAAAGATGATGATGAATGACGATGATGATGATGAGTTGATTGTGGTGCGACAATAATGATCATTAATGATGACAGTGATGGTGATCTGACTGATGACAACAATTAGTGACTGATATAACAATATTACTGAATATAACAACTAGCAATAAAATTAAAAATAACAAGACATTTAAGTAAGAGATGGAAAAGAAAACAAAAAACATCCCTTCTCAACAAACCTCCAAAGAGAACTGAATTCCACCTCGGAGTATCGGGAGCCCCAACCAGTTCTCTAAATCCGTGAACAAATTGTTTCAATCCGTAATAAAGTCCAACCTGTAAAGTAAACAAAGATTACACAGAGACATTTAAACAACTGAACATCAAGAAGGATCCGTTCAAAAGTTCCATGAACATTTCTTTTCACCTTAAAATAGGAACAGCATGTAACGTGACCGTGAAACTCAAGCTGAGTTAAACTGGTTTGCAGACTCAGGTCAAGTTATCTTCCACCTACCATTTGTGATCAGTTCACTGACAAGACACACCAATTCTAAAACATACCAATTCTAAAACATACCAATTCTGAAACATACCAATTCTAAAACATACAAATTCTAAAACACACCAATTCTAAAACATACCAATTCTAAAACATACCAATTCTAAAACATACCAATTCTAAAACACACCAATTCTAAAACACACCAATTCTAAAACATACCAATTCTAAAACATACAAATTCTAAAACATACAAATTCTAAAACATACAAATTCTAAAACATACCAATTCTAAAACATACCAATTCTAAAACATACCAATTCTAAAACATACCAATTCTAAAACATACCAATTCTAAAACATACCAATTCTAAAACATACCAATTCTAAAACATACCAATTCTAAAACATACCAATTCTAAAACATACCAATTCTAAAACATACCAATTCAAAAACATACAAATTCTAAAACATACAAATTCTAAAACACACCAATTCTAAAACATACCAATTCTGAAACATACCAATTCTAAAACATACAAATTCTAAAACACACCAATTCTAAAACATACCAATTCTAAAACATACCAATTCTAAAACATACCAATTCTAAAACACACCAATTCTAAAACATACCAATTCTGAAACATACCAATTCTAAAACATACAAATTCTAAAACACACCAATTCTAAAACATACCAATTCTAAAACATACCAATTCTAAAACATACCAATTCTAAAACACACCAATTCTAAAACACACCAATTCTAAAACATACCAATTCTAAAACATACCAATTCTAAAACATACAAATTCTAAAACATACAAATTCTAAAACATACCAATTCTAAAACATACCAATTCTAAAACATACCAATTCTAAAACATACCAATTCTAAAACATACCAATTCTAAAACATACCAATTCTAAAACATACCAATTCTAAAACATACCAATTCTAAAACATACCAATTCTAAAACATACAAATTCTAAAACATACCAATTCTAAAACATACCAATTCTAAAACATACCAATTCTAAAACATACAAATTCTAAAACATACCAATTCTAAAACACACCAATTCTAAAACATACCAATTCTAAAACATACCAATTCTAAAACATACCAATTCTAAAACACACCAATTCAAAAACACACCAATTCTAAAACACACCAATTCTAAACCACACCAATTCTACACCACACCAATTCTAAAACATATCAAATCTAAAACACACCAATTCTAAAACACACCAATTCTAAACCACACCAATTCTACACCACACCAATTCTAAAACATATCAAATCTAAAACACGCCAATTCTAAAACACACCAATTCTATCAATTCTAAAACACACCAATTCTGAAATATTACCTTTTCGTCGTGGCTACCATAGTATTCAAGGAGTGACGGAAAAAGTGGTAAGATGACGGTAAACGCGAGAAGGTCAACGACAAGAGACAAGAAGACAACGATTAGGACTCGTTGGTCGACTGATTTGCCATCTTTTGAGTTGTGAGAATTGTCCATTGCCTTGAAAGGAACGTTTAAGTCTGCATCTGTCTTGTGAATATGTGATCGCTGCATGGTTCTGAGATCGAACGATCAAAGGATGAGATCGAGAGATGAAAGAAAATGTCTTGATCAGCAGATCTGAAACAGAAATTCTTGATCCGTCTACTCAGTTTATGATCACTTCTGGTCTGTCGGTAACGCGTTTGGTCAATGATCATGCGGTTGTGGGTTCGACTCCTTGTAACGACCCCGGGCAAGTTGTTTGCGCACGCCGTGCCTCTGTCACCAAGTACTAGAATTTGGTACCGGCGTAAGATGGGAAGTAAAAGACAAGTCCTCTGATGCATTGGCCCTGTGTTCAGGACCTTGGGATTCGTCCAATGCTGGCTTTAGGGCCTAAATAAAAGGAAATGAGCCCCTCCTCTACGTCTCACTTGTGGGATATTGGATACTCTACTTACTTACTTATTTATGGAGTATGCATCAAAATCATCCAATTTTTTTCTAGCCAACAATAAAATAAAATTAAACTGTGATAACAAAACATTTCCCTCATGATATTTTGTGGATGATAGTCCAGCCATAAGGATTTTTGAATGTCAATCCAGTTATACAAAAGAATCAGCTATTAAACGTAACTGGCCATTTACAGTTTAAAATGTAATAGCTCCTGACATTTATATATACACATATATACACATACTGGATATTTACGTATGTAAAATCTGATTCCAGAATGAAAAACCTCCAAAACTTGAGCAAAACTTCCCTTACTTTACACGAACTCTGTAAACTGTTCTTTTCAAACTGCTCGAATGACTGCAGCTAAACTTCTGAAACTGATTGCAGTCACCAACCCAACCAAGAGACAGAGTAAACTGTGAAACACGTGGGCCACGCTTTGAACAATAGCCATCAGGCACGGAAGCCATAAAGGGGGTTAAATTCCAACTAGGAACAATCATTCTAGCCTAATGGTTTGAACGTCAGGGCGAACAAGGGTCAATACAGCTATTGTCTTTGCTTTGCAGTTTATTGACAGCATGATGAAACACATCTTCGGGTAAAAGCTGCACATCTCAAAGATATTTTGTCCAGTTTTCAGTTCAAACTCAAAAACTTCTATCAAAAGATATTTACCAATTGGCAATAGTTTGCAACTAAAACTGGTAAAAGAAAAATTATCACCGTAAAATTAAAGTTTTACAAGCAACTGTATTCGATTCAAAGTAAACATCAGTTTTGCGCTAAAAAACAAAATTTCCCACGCCCTATGCCCATTTAAACCATTGCTACTCCACCCAAATTTATTTTAAATACGACCAGGTAAGAGAAATCGTAGAAACTTAACTTATTTACTTTTAAACTACCCAGAAAAGCGAGTATCCGATTTCCCATATGGTAATAGGCCTGGAAAACCCCGAAACGGCGGTGCCTCCGTAAACACGAGAAAACTTTTCCAACAACAAATCTACAGTTAACCGGTAACCGTATAACGATATAATATTGTAAATTTGACCTTAAGTGTGCAAACGTGTAAAGGTGATCATCTCATTAACACTAATCGTGTTTAAGTGTCTGATTTTATCGCTGTAAAGCCAACGTCACCGATTGCGATAATAACAGCCGGGCGTTTTAATGTCTGCCCCGGCTACACCCCGAATACAATTCGCGGCTGCTTGGAGTGACTGAGGAACACGAGCAGGGTGCAATGAAGCGGCTAGGAGTATGCTCTCAGTAAATTCGTTGCGTACTCTAAGGCACGAAAAACATGGCTGGTATTGAAGGGGTTGTGTCAAGTCTTACACAATGGCTAGATGGCGTAGCATTCGCTAGAGGGCGATGTCAAGTCTTCACGGTGGCTAGATGGCGTAGCATTCGCTAGAGGGCGATGTCAAGTCTGTTATCATGGCTAGATGGCGTAGCATTCGCTAGAGGGCGATGTGAAGTCTTTCACAATGGCTAGATGGCGTAGCATTCGCTAGAGGGCGATGTGAAGTCTTTCACGATGGCTAGATGGCGTACTTTTTCTATAGCCTCGACGCTGCTCATTTATATAGCGTTGCAGTGAGTGTGCTCATTAACACGTATCACCAATTGGTGTGGTATCGGCCCGAAACTTTGAAGATCGCAGCCCAGTTCTGCGATTTCTGCTGGTTTATTAAAACAGATCTTTTCAACTTTGATTAACCTGATTCTTCTGAACTGATAAACTTCGACCAGGCTTCTCCAACGAATTACGAGTTTTCACTACGGTTTCACGTAACATAACGTAGTGTAATACCCCATCCCTGGAAACATTCAAGTCACGTCTCAAGTCATCTTTTTAAGATATCTTACGACTGTAGTTGATTTTTGAACTCATGTCCAGCGCCCTTTACTTCGGCCTCGGTTGTACTACGGCGCTATATAAATTGTCTTCTTCTTCTTCTCTTCCTCCTCCTCCTCCTCCTCCTCTTCTTCTTCGTCCTCCTCATCATCATCATCATGATCATCATCATCATTATTATTATTATTATTATTATTAATATTATTATTATCTTTATAACGTCTGTACGGATATTAAGCAGAAACGGGAACAGTGCAACAGGTAAGACTACAAGCTCATACAAGAGTTTGCACCTATTTCTAGTTAACTGCAAATTAATAGTTATTCATTACATTTATTAAAAAAGAGATTGTCCTTGAAGCACTTGAGGCGTGACTTGAATGTGTCCAGGGATGGGGTATCACACTACGTTATGTTACGTGCCTTGCGCAATTGATACTGGCGCTATAGAAGTCGGCTGATTGATATATACAACGGAGGGTCACCCACCCCCAATACTAATCGGACTCGATACGCCTTAAATTCACAACATCAACAAAACCAAGGAATCATTCGAAGTCATGCTACACTCAAAACTGACTGACTCTAGGATCTTGACCTCGAACCGAACAGTTTTGTCCATCAATTTTGTTTTGACTGAGCGCCTGTGAATAAGCTGGTCCCCGTGATGTGGTTTTGTTGGGCGCTGCAGAAATTACGATTACATTCACACAGAGAGATTAGTTACGCTACTTTCGCCAGGTGGCGCCAGCGGCACGTCTTCGTAGCGCACACATTCACTCGCTCCGTGCATTTCCCTCCGTCTCACCCTCTTGTCCCTACAAGAGTCCACACTTTCTGCCCCGGGTCAAGAGAGAGGGTCTAATGGGAGCTCGAGGGTACGCTGCGTGCAGAACAGCGGAGACCAATCAACCCACGGACCGTCCGTGAGGGTGACCGATTCATCAGTGAGTCCTGTAATCTCGACAGACGCGTGAAATTGGCTATTAGTTGGCTGGTATCAAAGACCCGGGGAATGGATGGCTCCGGCCACAACCGGCCGACACAGGGACCGTCGAAATTAACGACGCTATACGGCCTGCACTGAGCGGCCGCGCGGGTTACCGGCCCGCGGGAGGAATCACGCGGTTGACGGACCGCCTGCACGCACGACAACGGAGTCTTGCGCCCCTCGGAAACCCAACTTTAGACGCATATCTGCGCGTCTGTTCTTGGGTAAACGTCACTACTCGATCCGGAAATTCGTCTGCTATGACGTATGCGGTGTTGCTGGGAAGCGAAAAGACGTCATTTTTGCGTCATCGGTTGTTGCTATCGTTACGTCACAGCGTGTTTTGGTGCTGCCGTCTGATGTTGGTCGCAAACGATTTCACTGGACGGGGGTCGTAATCGTCGCCCTGGATTGGAGTCATTTCCGGGCCGACTACTTCCGCCAGAAATGCTGTTGTTCTTTCTCCTGACGGTCGCTTCCTGTCCGCGCGCTTCGCTTCTCCTACCGGAAATGCGCAAATCGGAGCCGCTGTCGACCGGAACAGCGGGTGACTGTCCGCGCGCATGTCTTTGCAACGCGCTCAGTCGGATCGTCTACTGTTCCCGGAGAGGAATGACGTCACTTCCGCGTCTACTCCCGGCTGGCACGCTCCAGCTGAACGTAAACGGAAACGTGTTCTCGTCGCCGATCCTTCGGCGTTCCAACTTTTCTAGTTACGTAGATGGGTTCCTCGAACACCTGTACATGAGCGAGTGCGGTATCGAGCAGTTGGAGACGAGCACTTTCGCCGATCTTGTTGGACTGCGATGGCTTGACGTTAGCAACAACCGGTTGCGGAGGCTGGAAAAGGATACGTTCCGTGACCTCTCCCTAGAGCATCTCTTCCTGAACGGGAACCGGGAGATCGAGATCCTGCCCGACTCGTTCCACGGTCTGGTCACGACGGGACTCTACCTGCACGACTGTCTCCTGTCGTCGCTGGCCCCGGAAGCGCTCCGGCCCCTGCAGTCTGGGCTCCGCTACCTCTGGCTCAACGGAAATCGGTTGGAAAAGGTAGATCGCGGTCTACTTGAGGTGTTCTCGGCGCTGCACCATCTGCGACTCGGATCGAATCCATTGCTGTGCAACTGCGACGTCATCTGGCTGAAGGAGTTCTTCGACGGCAACGAGGAGATCTTTCGCGGTGCTCTGCCGCCTACCTGTGCTTGGCCAGCAAAGCTGAAGGCCCGGCACTTCTCCGAGCTGGACGTTGAGCTGTTCCGCTGTCGGGTTCCGATGTTCAGCCGCGTCGAGGCCTTCTTTAACGACTCTCAGGTCCGTCTCAACTGCCGGGCCACTGGTGATCCGGCTCCCAGTCTCTACTGGATCCAGCCGTCGGGGTCCGCTAGTCGCTACAGTCCCCCGGCAGACCTCGAGGTTCAGGAGAACGAGGGGATTCTGGTGATCGGAAGAGACGACGCGACCAAGCAGAGAGGCATGTACATTTGCATCGCCAACAATGAGGCCGGTAACGTTACCCTAACTATAGACATTCCGAACGCTGTGTCGTCCCAGATGGTAGTACCACCTGGAGCAGGCAACGGCGCACCCCATCCGGAAAGGGTGGAGAACGCTGTCGTTTCCGTTCATGTTGTGGGATCCCACTCCACAACAGGTAGTCTTTCCACTTCCATGGCGCCGCTCCTTGCTTCGGTAAGGTCCAGAATAGCCACCTCAGTCAGCCCGGACTTCGCACCAGCATCGAAATGGTCTAGCGGGTCGGAGTCTGAATCGACCAGTTCCACCTGGACAGCATCACCCTATCAGGAAACCAACGAGGATCGCACTTCCACAGCGAACAGCGTCCGGGAATCGAGTCCCCCGTCTACGGACGCTACTCTGTCGCCGGTTCTCCATCAGATTGAAACGGCGCGGTCCTTCAGTTTGATGGAGCTTCTGGGGACCGTGCTTGTGACCCACGTCTGTACCGTAGTCGGATGCTTGGCCGCGTCGTGGGTGTGCTGTCGTCGGGGTTTGCGGGACAAGAGAGAGTCGACATCCGTCGGGACTGTGAGGGACTCCATGAAGCGATCACCGGAGTTCGCCTACTGGAGCGGGACAGACAGCGGGAACCTCAGATTCGTCGATTACTTGGCTAATATCAGTCCTACCAGACGTTGACAAAACTAAATAAGACACTCAGTGGCGAATTTAGCTTTACCCACGGGGGACAGTTGGTCCCCATGCCTACCTTGGTTACAGCTTGGCGCCCCTCAGACCAGACCCGTGAATAGTGGACTGCCAGAATGTGGCGCCCCTCTGGAAATACCGTCCCTTCTCCCCACACAAGAGCAATCCTGTATCTACTGATGTTATATAAGACTCTAAGGGGGTCGCCGATGCAGGTCGCCCCCAAAAATTACTGACTTTGAACCCCTCCTAACCCTTGTCCGAAATTGTCCGCATTTGACATTACCCTCTCCTTGCCTTTGCGGACTTAGTCCGCACTTCAAGGCCAGATCAGTCTGCCGTCTGACTGAAGCTGTTTGAGACAAACTGTAGTGAAATAACCCTGTAAACCAATTCGGATAAGGACGTCAGCACTGGGCATAGCCGCAGCTTGGCACCCCTCAGACCATATACATATAAGCATACATACATGAGTATACATATATACATACATCCATAGATACACATACATACATATATACATGTGAAAACTAACAATGATATTCAGTAACTCACAATGCTGGTCGAATATTTATTTACGTAGCGCCAACGCATTTTTTAATTTGTCGCCGTGCGTATAAGTGGCTTCTGTACATAAATTTATTTAGCACCTCTACTGACGGGCCACCAAGAATTGCCTTGGCTCCAATGAATATTTATATAGCGCTATTCGTCCTATTATCTATGTATGAGAATCATACCTGGACATATTTTGGCACCAGCTTACAGATTCTACTCTGTCAACAGGAGTTACGTTTCCTCGTTGAAATATTTATATAGCGCTGGTAGAAGTATTAGCGACGAACATCGGATGCTGCTACGCAATGGAAGGTGGCAAATTGAAAAGCCAGTGTGAAAACATTTCTAGCAATTGCGTAATGGAAATATATTTCTAAAAATTGCATGATGGAAACACATTTCTAAAAATTGCATAACGGAAATACATTTCTAAAAGTTGCATAATGGGAACACATTTCTAATTATTGCATAATGGAAATACATTTCTAAAAGTCGCATAATAGAAATACATTTTTAGCAATCGCATAATGGAAATACATTTCTTAAAATTGCATAATGGAAATACATTTCTAAAAGTTGCAATATGTGAGCACATCTTGCAAAATGTGGGGACATTTCTAAAAGTGCAAACTTCGAAGACGTTTTTCTAAAATGCAAAATGTATTTGTAAAGCCAACAAAATGTGAATATGTTTCTTCAAAAAATCTGAAGATATTTGGACATTTTCAAAATGTGAATAAAATTTCAAACTTTAAAACATCTTTTTGGCATTGTTTTTTGGCATTTTCTAAACATTTTTTGGCATTTGCTAAACATCTTTGGCATTTTTAAAACTTTTTTGGCATTTTTTAAAACTTTTTTGGCATTTTTAAAAACATTTTTGGCAGCTTTTTATTCACCAGCAAATTTTTTTTGCAACCCTCCCTCATATACCAAGGCTAAGAAAATCGAAATCGTTAGCATTTCACACCCATTGCTGCCTTCGGAGTTGGCTTAAGAGATTACCAGAAATTTCTTTGTAAGCAGACTAGCCTAAAACAGCTTGGGAACAACTCAGTGGCATGACCCCCCCCCAAGAAATCAATGGTTTAAGACCGGATTCGACCTCCTTGGAATCCTCCCTCGCGGACAAGCAGCTGAAATGGTTCGGTGAATCGAAATAAGTAAGTAAGTTACGCTAATGAAGGAACTTATATAGCGCCGGCTAGAAGTAAAGGGTCAAGTCCCTATGCAGAGCTTAACGAAATCGATGAATTCGATTAAGAAGAGAATGCGATGAACCTCGAAACGATGAAGGAACGAATATCGATTTACGTCTTTTAGACGTCCAAAAATGCGCTATATAAACGTTTATATACATATATACATATGCATACGTATGCACTCGAAGAGATGTATATATATGCATACATACATGATTGCATGCATATATACCTATACATACATATATACATGCGTGCATTTATACACATAAATGCATACGTATATAAACATACATATACACATACATATTTACATACATACATACATACATATACACATAAATGCATACATATATATTTACATATATATTTACATATATATTTACATACATACATACATACATACAAATACATACATAGATAAATACATATAAAATACACGTACATACATAAATATACATATATACATACATACATACATTTATACATACATACATACATACATACATACATACGTACATTCATACATACATACAAACATACATGCATACATACATTCATACATACATACATACATATATAAATACATACATACATACATACATTCATACACACACACATACATACATACATTCATACACACACATACATGCATATATACATACACATAAATACCTAGATAAATACATATAAAATACACGTACATTCATAAATATACATATATACATACATACCTACATGATCCTCGGGTTTTATGCTCAGGTCACTTTGATGAGTTTCTCTTACAAAGTGGCGCTACATAAATTTGCGATTTCAATTACTATTACGTACATACATACTTACATACAAACCCGTCAAAGATTTAGATCACGTGGTCGACCAAATCAGAGTCTGTGGAGCACAGAAGTCTACGGAACACAAGGAGTATATATGTTCGGAGGTATATGCGAGATAGACTGCTTCATCGCCATCTGGTGCCTGGCGTTAAAAGTGAGCGATAATTCGGTTAGGTGTCTATTTAGCCCAAACTAAATGTCGCCTGGATTTTTGAACGACAGGTAGTTTTATTGATTCAGACGATCAAAACGAATTGCATTAGGAGTGCCATTCTCTCGTGTTTTTACTGCAAAGGGGCAAAAAAGACTCGGGAAATCGTGAAAGCGAAAGAATAAAGTATCGTTCTCGAATGATCTTCTACGGACTTCTGGCAATGCTCAACTGGATGTGAAGTCGCTTTTATGAGACTCAGTTGATTTTATAGCGCATTTTTCTTATGCAATATTGCTCCACTGAATTCATAACTTGTATCTCATTGTGTTTTTTTCATTCTAATGGTACCTGCATGCAATAATAAAAACAACAACAACAACAACAATAATAATAATAACAACAATAACAATAATAGTAAATAATAAATAATAGTTCATTAAGGATCATTTCTACCTCGGATAAAAATAATAATAATAATAATAATAATGGTAGTAGTAGTAGTAATGTAATGTACTCTGTACTTTGTAAGTGCATATTTATATACCGCCTGTTCAAGAGAACCTCATCATAGGTGCTTCCAACCTGACTACACTAATTCTACTTCCGCCCTGCCTCCTTCTGCCAATTCTCCGCAAATGTCAGTGGTCTGTCAGCGGAACTGACATCTAACTGATAAGGTGTCTGTGAAGTGTCAGCTAGTAAGATGAAGCAAGACTAGGCCGACACTCTTTAAGCCAGTAATGTGACGCATTGTATATTTGCATTTTCACGATGTAAGGACTCAATGAGGAGCTAAATAAACTATCCAAGCACCTAATCGAATTACTGAATCAATGAATTTAATGAGTTAATTAATTAAATAATTGATGATGTAACGAATTAATAAAATTATTAATGAATAACCGAACGAACGAATGTGTAATGGTAGGTGGAAGTGTCAACAGAGTTGAGTAATAAATGCAATCAATTTAAAGTGTTTTCTACTGATTTCTTTCCAATGTCACTTTAGCTTCAGCTAATTTCAATTTCTGATCCGCTCTGCAATATATGTGTTTTGAAACTAGACAGTTTGTGTCTATTGGCCGCAGGTAAAACATTTTGGCCACAATTCTAGTTTCTACTAAATATGCCGCTCCATTCAACACCTTTCTATTGTTTTTGTATTAAGCTAAGCATATAGGATAGAGCTGTAAAACAGTTAAGTACAGCTGCGAAGCGACCATCGACTGATGCCTTGAGCTTACGACAACGCCTCTACATAAGTACTTAGAATAGACTTTACCTGACCTGGTTTCTCTGAACTGACCTGGTTTCCCTGACCCATTGGATTAGTTAGATACGTTAAACCCTTTTGTTGATTCAATACCCCATTCAAAGTTTACGCCAAAGTGCATATACACGAACATAACTTTATACATAAACATGCATATATATACATATATACATGCATATATATACATATATACATGCATATATACATATATACATGCATATATACAGTATACATATATACATGCATATATATATATACATATATACATGCATATATATACATATATACATGGATATATATACATAAGTATTTACGTTCGATGAGCTCTGTGGCATAGCCGATGCTCGTCTCTTTAAAGCATTCTTGAACAACCCAAACCATGTCCTACATCAGCTACTCCCGCCAGTCAAAACCCTCAGTTATTCCCTACGGCCCCACACCCATGATCGTATTATTCCTCCCGCAAACAATTTAACGCGTAAATATTCTATTATTAGGATGTGGTACGCATATTAAGTTTTCTTGTGTCCTTAAATACTTGTAAACCGGTGTGCGATTAGCTATTGGTTAATAAAGAATATACTTACTTACTTACTTACTTACTTACTTACTTACTTACTTACTTACTTACTTACTTGTGTGCATGCGATCACTTAAACATTCCATGCGATTTATATATCGGCGCGACCTATATAGCGATGCGACTTGTATAACAAGCTCTGCAAACGATTTCCCGCGTATACGATTCAACGTATTCCCCGGATATCGAAATTCCATACATCATGTACAACAACTGTCTACAAACGCATACGCATTTGCACGCATATATGTTATGCAAATGTTTGTGTACTTGTATGTTTACGTGTGTGGGTGTGTATGTGTATTTTTATTTGTAAGTGCGTGTGTTTCTTTGCGCGTGTGTTGTGTTTACGAATCTGAAAAGTGGACTCTTGGGAATACGTTTCATCCATCAGGGGCCAAGAAATTGCAAACAGTTGCTTCTTTTTTCTTCTTTTTCTCCCCGTATATTAAAATATATGAGGGAATATATATACAAATATAACCTATATATGTGTAAAACCTATATATATTCGGATATATAAAATCGTGCCATATATTCTTTGGCTTCAGGTCATTTCACATACATAAGCCTTCTCTTCTTTCTCCTGCTCCTCACTCTATTCAATTCAAACACGTCCTTCTGTTCTTCCTCCATCCTCATTTTAATCCTCCTTCCTTTCTATCGGTGATACTCGATGACTGTCACACACACACACCCTCTTTTCCCTCCTCTTGCCATTATCCTCTTCACTGGCTTCCCATCCAGCAGCGTATCCTTTTTAAGATTCTCACTCTTTTGCGCAACTGTGTTGCTGGCTCATGACAGCTCCTCTTTACCTCGTGGACTTTTACACTTTAGTCTCCTCGTACGGGGCCGTAGCACCCTCCGTTCGGCCACCCATGATCTCTTGTTTGGCCCTCGCAAGCGAACTGCTGCCACCCATTCCAGAAGCTTTGCGTATATCGGTACCACCTGCTGGAACCGTCTCTCTCTCTCTCTCTCTCTCTCTCTCTCTCTCTCTGTCTCTGTCTCTCTGTCTCTGTCTCTGTCTCTGTCTCTCTCTGTCTCTCTCTCTCTGTCTCTCTCTCTGTCTCTCTCTCTGTCTCTCTCTTTCTCTCTCTCTCTCTGTCTCTCTCTATCTCTCTGTCTCTCTCTCTGTCTCTCTGTCTCTGTCTCTGTCTCTCTCTCTCTGTGACTCGAGCTCCTGTCTCTTCCGCTCTCAGGGTTTCGCAGGCGTCTGAAGACTGTACTGTTTAAGAGTGATCTTACTTGTTCGGGTCGGGAGCGCCTCTGTTGAGTTTATTCTCTAAGAGGCGCTTTATAAATCTTAAATTACAATTACAATTGTAATTACAATTACAATCCTTCTTCCTCCTTAACCTTCTCTTTTGTCCTCTTCTTCTTCATCTCCTCCTCTTATTCCTCCTATTTTCCACTCTTCTTCGTTTTCCTGTTCCTCATCTTCCTTCTGTTCTGCAAGTCATTTTGATTATCGGCACATCAATCTCCTCCTTCTCCTCCTCCTCCTCCTTCTCTTCCTCTATCTTCCTCTATATATCACTTCTATCTCCTCATCCAATCCTCATTTTTCCTCCTCCTTCCCTTCCTTCTTCAAATAATATTCAATAAGTCACACTTTTCCTCTTCCCCCCTCCTCCTAGTCCATTTCCTCCTTTCTTCCTGCACCTACCCTCCTCCTCCTCCTCTTTCTCCCTCCTCATTCCATTCTACAGGTAATATCCCATGATGCACACTTCTTTGCCTAATTCCACTCTTCTTCTTAATCCTTATCATAATCCTCTTCTTCCTCTACCAATCCTCCTCCTCCTCCTCCTCCTCCTCCTCCTCCTCCTCCTCCTCCTCCTCCTCCTCTCCTCCTCCTCCTCCTCCTCCTCCTCCTCCTCCTCCTCCAATCATCTGGTGGCCTTTACGTGCGTTTGAAGAAAATCGCTTTCCATTGTTAAATACTCAGCGGCAGAGTCTTATTGGATCACGTCTGATTCGACTTATAGTTGTAGGCCCAATAAAACATATTAATAGTCATTAGGGTCTCTCTCTCTCTCTCTCTCTCTCTCTCTCTCTCTCTATATATATATATATATATATATATATATATATATATATATATATATATATATATATATATATATATATATATATATATATATATATATATATATATATATATATATATATATATATATATATATATATATATATATATATATATATATATATATATATATATATATATATATATATATATATATATATATATATATATATATATATATATATATATATATATATATATATATATATATATATATATATATATATATATAGTTTATTACCCATATACTGGGACGTGAGTCGATGTTTCACCACTGCAATGAACACACACATACACGCACGCACGCACACAAATATTAGTCAAGTAAGTCTCTCTCTCTCTCTCTCTGTCACTCTCTCTCTCTCTCTCTCTATCTCTATATATATATATACATACAGACGCGCGCACATAAATATTTACATATATGTGTGTGCGTGTTTATGTGTGCGTGTGTATGTGTGTATATATATATATATTAGAGAGACTTGACTGATATATATGTATTATTATGCATGTAAATATAATTCGACGACCAGTATTGTTTTACGCCAGTCTTCGTCAAAATGTGTTTGTTGGCCACGAATATTGCCACCGAAATGTACTTCTGTGCTTTTGCATCTGAAGATTTATATAACGCCTTTTATGGATTCTCCCCAAGGCACATCTTGTCCGTACACGGCGATGATGATTTTATTCTGGAACAGCCACCTTTATGCTTTATTAACTGTTTGTTTATGTAGCGCAGGTTTCAATATGATGTGGTGAGTGTTGAAAAGCATTCTTTTCGATTGGGATTCTGTGTTGCCAAGTTGTGAGTCCCTTTGGGGAGTTTTTCTTCGAGATAAAGACAAATGTCCTCAATATATATGACTCCTGTCTATCCATATTTTGTTCCTGTGGTAGTCTAGTCTCCAAGCAGCGGGTAGCGGACTCTGTTGGCTGTCATGTCCGTTAACGTCGACCTCACCTTGGCCCACAAAAACTGTACGCAAGAGAATTCTTCACAGCTTTTACATCGTGTGTTGTTACTGTTTAACGACTCTTGACTCCCCTTCTTCCTCTTATCTCTCTCTTTCCGCTCCAATCCGAAACATCACCCACCGTAGCTGCCACGCTGTCTCTCTGCCTGACTCTTGGATCTTGACCTGGAACCGAACCGTTTTGCCTATCGATTTAGTTTTGACTGAGCGCCTGTGAATAAGCTGGTCCTCGTGACGTGACTTTCGTTGGGCGCTGTGCAAATGTCGAAATTACGATTACGATTACGAACGACGCTGTGTCATAATGAAGATGATTAGCGTCCCCTCCATCCTTTATCCAAGCTTCGGACTGGCACCAACAACCAGCTACAGGAGTTTGATCTTCCATTTGTTGCCACAGGCATCAAAAGCCGTTGACGTCTCCCTCCTACTTTATCCAGTCTTGGGGCTGGCACTACCCGACTAAATATAGTGGCGGAGTTAACCGTCTATGGCAGCAAGCGTTTTAAATGCGTCTAAATGTACGCATTCATATGATCCAATCTTAAACGACATCTTGTGGCTGCCATGGCCGTTGACGTATACCTTATTTTATTTTGCAAAACTTTGTTTAGTTTACGTTGAACACTGTTTAATATAGCGTTGATCAACTGCGTTTTAAAGGTGTCTAAATGTAATCTTGTTTTCAATCCAGTCTTTAACGACATCTTGTGGCTGTCACGGCCGTTGACGTATAACTTATCTTTTTTCGCCCCGTAGTATAAATTTGCTTAGTTTTCGCTGAACACTGTTTAATATAGCGTTGATCAACTGCGTTTAAAAGGTGTCTAAATGTAGCATCGAGTGATCCAGTGTTTAACGACATCTTGTGGCTGCCAGGGCCGTTGACGTAGACCTTACGCTACCCAAAAAATTAAACTCCGATGATTATTTGATTCAATGCTAAATACATAGTCAGTTGAAATCGTTTTGTGTCTAAATGTAATATTGTTTTTAATCAAGCGCTTAGCGACATCTTGTGCGCTTAGCGACACCTTGTGGATGCCGTGACCATTGACGTCGACTGTATCTCACACAGAAAAAGAAGCTGTATTCATACATGGATTGTTGATAACCCTTTATATAGCATCCAACAAAAGCGTTTTAAAGGTGTCTAAATGCAGCATTGTACGATCCGAACAAAGCAGGCAATACAGAACGCTTCGATAGGTGGCAGTTTCTGTTTAACGACGTCGTTTCATAACGAAGCTGATTAGCGTCGTCCAAGACTCATTTATTCCGGCTCCCGACTGGCGCCAAACGATTGCGTCGGTGGTGGAGTGACACCTACCGATTGAACGAAATTGATGAATATGTGGCGTTCGGTAGAAAGCGATTAAAGGAGTCTAAATAGAGCATTACATTATCGAGAGGTTAACCACATCTTGCGGTTGATTTCGACCTTATCGATCCTGCCTTAATAATAGCCGTTTAACGACACTATTCTTAACTGTATTTTCTTTAGAGTTGTTGTCGTAGTAACCAGTGCTTAAAGACAACGTTACAGTTGCCAGGGCCGTTGACCTTAGTTGACCTCTCAACCTTACCTTAAATCTAGTTCCTGCCTCACCTTATTTGGCCTCACCTTACCTTGCCTTGCCTTACCTTACCTTACCTTACCCTTATTCCTCTTCTTCCCCTTATTTATCTTGCAGATCCAATTTCCAACACCATCCACCGTAGCCGTCTCACTGTCTGCCTGCCTGACTCTTGGATCTTGACCTGGAACCGAGCACTTCTTGCCTATCGATTTTGTTTTGACTGAGCGCCTGTGAATAAGCTGGTTCCCTCTACTTAGCTTTCGTTGGGCGCTGTAGAAATCTCTAGGATCTTTACCTGGAACCAAACCCTTCCTGCCTATCGATTTTGTTTTGACTGAGCGCCTGTGAATACGCTGGTTCCCGCGACTAAGCTTTCGTTGGGCGCTGTAGAAATCTCGAGATTACGATTACGATTACGATTACCCTAAGCTTGTTGTCTTTTCATGATGTTGTAATATTTTTATTGTCATTTTTAATGTTGCTGCCTAAGGCTCTTTGCCTATTTCAAAGTCCCACGGCTAATGTAACCAACGGCTTTTCCAGGATAATGACGAACAGCGAATGTAGTTTCGTGCTTACAAAATGGCTGCCAAGCAAGCGCACATGCATCCGGGACAGTCGACTAAAAATGGCGGACGTTGCCCGCGCATGCGCAGTAACCGTCATCTCAAAATCGAAATTATAATTGAATAAACTGTCGTTCACGAGAAGCACTTCACGAGGGGGAGACTGGGGAACAGCGTCCACTTCCGGCAGACATCTTACTTGATTATATACCCGACATCTAGCGGCTGGACTTATTGAATATGGCGGACGCATAATGTAAACGATTGATCAATGCCACCTGGGTCAACGGTCTTAAACTGCATTATTTCTGAAGTAAACACTTAACATTACTTATATATATATATATATATATATATATATATATATATATATATATATATATATATATATATATATATATATATATATATATATATATATATATATATATATATATATATATATATATATATATATATATATATATATATATATATATATTTCAAAGAGACATATTTATACTGTATTGCCCATGGTATATGTTTTATATATGGATTCCATTCGGGTGTACATATATTTGTATATAGTTATATACTTAAGAAGTCAACCGATCTATTTTCTCGCGCGGATAAACACACAAAGCACCGCATCACTCATCGTGCGTAATCGGTCCTTGCGCCTTGGCTGGTTTTTATGTATTGCACCAGATATGCAAGGGCAATCATGATCTATCCATCTATCATTTCTTCCGCCCCGTGAAACGAATGGTTGTTACAAACGGCGCTATATAAAGTGGAAGATGACGACCCGAAGTAGTGAGACAGCTCGGCGGACGAACGAAAGTAGGGAGGCAGCGTCTGAAAGGCAACGGTCGTCTGGAATTTGAATTTGAAAATCTGCGTGATTGATTGACCAATCGCCTTGCAGGGGGCATCCGGGTATGCGCGTTGTCATGGTAATTGCGTAAACATATCGGTTGCATTTGGTGCTTCGTTTGCCGCCATTCAGAGTTGCCAGTCTTGGTTTTCTTATTTGATTGTAATAGTAAATTTTTATTGCGTAGCTTCAAGAGAAACTTCGATCATTTGAGCAGGCTCAGAAATATTCACGTTTGTTTTTGGGTTGGTTTTCGCTGGAAACCTTGAATTTACTTTAACGTGTTAGCTCTTTAACTCTACGGAGATTACACATTTGGCCGTAACTCCGCCACTGCCTTGTTTGGGGGAGTGCCAGTCCCAAGCCTGGATAAAGGAGGAGGGCGACGCAACGGCCTTTGATGCCATAAGCTGTCGTTAAACTGCGGAACTACTACTACATTGGGCCGTTGTGAGCGGGATTCTTCGCTTCTGAATTAGAATGTATAGGCCAAACAAGCTCAGGCGTGTCTGGATGACACGCATCAGTAGCGGAATTTTCCGCGACGTAACGCCATTGAGTCATCGAGTTGCTGACTTATTTGAACACGCCTGCATAGCGAGCCTGTGATTGGTTGGCGGACGCGCAGGCGCTCAGGCTGGCTGACATCAGCGGTGATTTCTGCCCGGGGCACAATAGTCTCTGTTTTGTATCAGACGTTTCTCACAAACGTTTAACCACATTTGTTGGCGGTCCTACAATTCGAAGATTGCAGGCAATTTGAACCCACAGTAATAGATTCTTGTTTATTTGCGGAATCCGGCTTCGGACAAGCGATCGATGTTCTTCCCCTAATCGGAGGCCACACCACATACACAGCTCTAGCTCTGAAGCAGCAAAAATCTATCCCAAGGAATCGATCCGGCTGCATGCTCTCTGTCGCTGTCTGTTTGTCTGACTCTATCTCTCCGTCATTCTCTCTGTATCTCTCTGTCTCTGTCTCTCTGTCATTCTATGTCATTCTCTCTCTCTCTCTCCACCGCTGACTCCTTATGATTATTATCTAGCGATGCCCATGTGGGACAGATACATCCATAAAGACCCATATTGGGCCCATATGGGTCCCCTCAAATGTTTATGGACATGCTATAGGGTTCTACCTATAATGCTTGGATTCCTAATTTTCTCGTTCCCTGCTCCCTCTTGATTCCTCCGTTTTCGCTACCTGCCTGCCTCCTCTCTGTCTGCATCTCCTCTCCTCTCCTCTCCTCTCCTCTCCTCTCCTCTCCTCTCCTCTCCTCTCCTCTCCTCTCCTCTCCTCTCCTCTCCTCTCCTCTCCTCTCCTCTCCTCTCCTCTCCTCTCCTCTCCTCTCCTCTCCTCTCCTCTCCTCTCCTCTCCTCTCCTCTCCTCTCCTCTCCTCTCCTCTCCTCTCCTCTCCTCTCCTCTCCTCTCCTCTCTATCTATCTATCTATCTATCCACACGACTTTCTTCCCTCCCCTTCTCTCCCTCCCTCGTTTCATCTTGAGCCTTCGTCACGCAAGGCTGGCGGAGCATGTATGTTCCGCTGGCTGGTACCATACGGAGCATCTGTCTCCGGCTGCTACAGCAGCAGACGTTAATGGACAAACGATGAAAATTAGACTCAGGAGGCAGAAGATCAGACACCAAAGCTCAAAGGCAATCAACGCACTGGACCGTGACGAGATGCTCTCAAGCGTGTCGCGTCTTCAGGAGCTGGCAGAGCCCACATATCGAGGTGGTGATGTTGTTGCTGTTGTTGTTGTCGGTGATGGTGGTGGTGGTTGTGGTGGTGGTGTTGGTGGTGGTTGTGGTGGTGGTGTGGTGGTGGTGTTGGTGGTGGTTGTGGTGGTGATGGTGTTGGTGGTGGTGTTGGTGGTGTTGGTGGTGGTGGTAATAAACAATCAAAAGATGCCTTATGAAGTGCACTGCATTAAAGAGATAGAGATCTTTTTCATATAAAGAAGCCTTAATCGGATAAGATAGAACCAATCAGTTGTAATTAACCTCTCTGACCCCTCATAAGCTCAGATAAATTCTGATAGATACAGTTTTATGTACAAATATAAATATAAATATATATATATATATATATATAATAGTCACTTCATTTATATATATATATATAATATCATTTATGCAAGTTAATGAAAATTTGATGCACGTAAACAGGAAGCCTTATGTTATTTTATGTTATATTATGCTATTTTATCTTATGTTGTGTTGTTATCTTATGTTATTTTATGTTATGTTATCTCACGTTAGCTTATGTTATATTGTGTTATCTTATGTTATGTTATCTTATGTTATGTTATTTTATGTTATGTTATCTTATCTTAAGTTATTTAATGTTATCTTATGTTATGCTATGATGTTATGTTGTTATGTTATATCATGTCATTTTTTCTTGTTATGCTGTGTTGCTGTTATATTGTTGTGTTATTCATATCATATCTGGCCATTTATATAGAGCCTTTTAAGAGTCTTACAAAGGCGATTGTATGCCTCATTTTTACCAATATACTTATCAGACCGACAGACAGACGAACAGAAAGAGAGAGACAGACAGACAGACAGACAAAGACAGAGAAGGAGGAACTGAAAAAGACAGAGAGGCAGGCAGACGGAAAGAGACAAAGGCAAAGAGATAAGCACACAGAGACAATGGCAGGGAGACAGGTAGACAGAGAGACATGGATAGAGAGACAGGCATATAGAAAGAGACATGGGTAGAAAGAGAGGTAGACAGAAAGAGACACGAGCAGAAAGACAGACAGAGGGAAAGACATGCAGAGAGACACAGAGACAGAGAAGGAGACACTGAAAAGGACAGAGAGGCAGGCAGACTGAAAGAGATACAGGCAAACAGATAGGCAAACAGCCAAACAGAGAGACATTGGCAGGAAGACAGGTAGACAGAAAAAGGCATGAACACAGACACAGGAAAACAGAAAGAGACGTGAGCAGAGAGACACGAAAACAGAAAGAGACATAGGCAGAGCGATAAGTCGACAGAAAGAGACATGAGCATAGATACAGGCAGAGAGAAAGAGACATAAGCAGAGAGACAGGCAGAGAGAAATAGACGTAAGCAGAGAGACAGATAGAAAGAGACATAAGCAGAGAGACAGGCAGATAGAAAGGGACTTAGACAGACAGGAAGAGATAGCCAGATACACCTGCGATGTTGTAAATAGATCATCCGCGACATATAGAGACACGCCTTTCCGAATGACATCATAACAGGAATTATATATAGTCCGTCGGGTCTGGAAGCAACGGATTCCCGTTGATTCCCAGATAATCCTGAGAAATGAGGGAATTACGCCTCCGGCCCATCTCGTTCTTCCCCTCCCCTCGGAGGGAATATGTCCTCCAGGCGCCTCGATGGCCGAATGAACTAGCGGATGGATGGATGGGTGGAAGGATGTATCCATGGATACGCGCCATGGCAACGGAAGAGGGAAGAGAAACGTGTATGTGTTTTAATTGCAAGTCCCGCAAAGTGTACACAACGAGATGGAAAAACGCCATTTGTGTTTTCTGACAGACAGACAGACAGACAGACAGACACACAGATAGACACACACATACACACAGACATATACACAGACATATACAAAGACACACAGACATATACACGCGCCCGTACACATATTATTTAAATCAAAAGATTTTGTCTGCGCACCCTTAAATCAGTCTATGTCTGCTAAGCTTTTAAATCTGCAGCAAAGATAACGCAGCATAATAAGTATATTTGTTATATATATGTATATATACCATATATACATATATATAAAATACACATGTATATAGCATTATATATACATATGTGTGTTTACATCATATAGCATGTAATTATACGGCATCATAGATAAACGGATGCTGTTGCATTATCTTTGATGCACATTTAAAAGCTTAGTGGACATCGACTGATAAAACGATACACAGACTAATTCTTTCATTATAATTTTTGAACGCAGATTGCTACTTTCACTGAAATTAGGTGACCATATCAGTCCGTCCATCCGTCCTTCCTGCCATACATTCATTTGTCCTTCCATCCGTCCTTCAGTCCGTCCGTCCGTCCGTCGATCCATCCGTCCATCTGTTCGTCCGTCCATCCATCCATCCATTCAGCCATCCACCCGTCCATATATCCATCCATCCTTCCATCCATTCACCCATCCATTCACCCATCCATCCATTCACCCATCCATCCACCCGTCCATCCACCCTTCCATCCATCCATCTATCCAACCACCCATCCATTCACCCACCAACCCATCCAACTATCCATCCATTCACCAACCCACCCAACCATCCATACATTCACCAAAATCCCACCCACCCACCCATACATCCATCCATCCGTCCGTCCGTCCGTCCGTCCGTATGGTCCGTGTGGGCTCGCTTGTATAAACCGGGCGCTTATCCCAAAAATCCATAACGAACTCCCAGCAGAAGCCCCGTTCTGTATAATTCCACCAATGGCTCTTCATAGGTATAGAATTGCAAGTCCATATAATCCAAGTCGCTGCCACTTCCGCCCAGCCAATCATTTCTTCCGCCGTCAGTTCTTGCCCGAGAAGCTTTTAGCTCGACCGGATAACATGACGTTTTTTTCATGTGCGCATGAGCGGCGCAGTGATACAGCTTAGGAAAACGAAGAGGACTACTTGGCGGAGATATCAGCCGAGCGGAAGGATTTTTCTGCAAGATATCGGATGCTCGGTTGCTAAGATACGGAAATTCTTCCGCCCGTCTTTAAAATGTACAAGAACAGAATTACTTTTTTCTGAAAAAAATTAAAAGTTTTGGAATTATTTTCTTTGAAAATTTACCATATTTATTCGTGATTAGATATTTTAGAAAAGCATCATTTATTTTTTGGCAAAATATTTGCTTAAGTTTGAAGCTTAAGAAGTCTTGAAACTTTGCCATTTCTATGGATGGATGGATGGATGGATGGATGGACGGACGGATGGATGGGATATTTTCTTTGTGACTGTGTACATAGAACTTCACTCTCTTACAACTTTTCTCTGAACACAGCACATGCTAATGTGGCAATAAGCTGTTCAAACTTGCACACACATTGTCTGATTATAAGACACATTCAATGTAGTCTTTATGCAATTGAATATGAACGCATCTTTGTCGATGGCCACATTAGTTCAATTTACTACTAGACACCTAGCCGGAAAGCCTTCTGTCATTGCATTAGTGTCTGATGTTGCCAGATTAATGCAAGCGGCCGAAAAGAAAAATTTCCATATCTTGTACCAATTTTTCCTCGGAGCATCCATGGCCGCTTCTGAGCAGGTGTCTGGTGAGGGCGCTGCATAAATGCTTTGGGTGAATGACATCCCACATGATATACGATACGATTCGTCTTGAAAATCTCGAAATATTCCGTGTATTTATTATTTATAAGTATGCACCCATCCATTTATCCAGTAACATTCATTTTTCATTCACTCAACCATTCATCCATCCATCCCTCCATCAATTCACTCAGCCATTCAACCATTCATTAATCCATCCATCCATTCATCCATCCATCCACTTCCATCCAGCCATCCTTCCTTCCTTCCATCCATCCACACTTTCATTTTGCATTCACTCAACCATTCATCCATCCATCCCTCCATCCATCCATTCATCCATCCATCCATCCATCCACGCATTCATTTTGCATTCACTCAACCATTCATCCATCCATCCCTCCATCCATTCATCCATCCATCCACCACGCATTCATTTTTCATTCACTCAACCATTCATCCATTCATCCCATCCATCCATTCATCCCATCCATCCATCCATCATTCAAACATTCATTTTTCAGTCACTCAACCCTTCATTCATCCACGCATCCATCCATCCATCGTTCAAACATTCATTTTTCATGCACTCAACCATTCATCCATCCAATCATCCATTCATCCATCCACCCATCCATTCATCCATCCACCCATCCATTCATATTTCGGTGAAGCTAAGGTTCCTATTGGCCACAAGATACACACACATCTTTTCAATTGTCACGAATGTATAACTTTCGCCTTATGTTCTGCAATATTTTCTCTTTGCTTCGTTCTGCCCACAACATCCGCTGGGAAATGCGTCGACGATATCAACGACGCCGATTCATTGGACAGGAAAATATTTGTTGTGGCCACAGACACACAGACAGACAGACATTGAGACAGACAGACATTGAGACAGACAGACAGACGGACGGACAAAAGGACAAAGAAACAGACTAACGGACAAAAGGACACAGACAGAGGGACAGACAAAAGGACACAGACAGACGAACAGACAAAGGACACAGACAGACGAACAGACAAAAGGACACAGACAGACGAACGGACAAAAGGACACAGACAGACGGACAGACAAAAGGACACAGACAGAGGGACAAACAAAAGGACACAGACAGACGGACGGACAGACAAAAGGACAGACAGACAGACAGACAGACAAAACAATAGACAGAAGGACGAACAAAGCAATGTTTACTAACAAATGAATGTCTATTCTTACTGACATTTAATATCGTTAAGGCTACCACTGCCAGCGCCTCTGGTTAGTCTGTCTTGAAGCGGCGCTATACAAATTTCTGATTACAGTTACAATTGCAATTACATACACGGACATATATACATATACAGAAACTTACACATACGCCACGTTTATAAAGCAACGTAATCGTAATCGTAAACTCGAGATTTCTACAGCGCCCAACGAAAGCCGCGCCGCGGGGACCAGCTTATTCACAGGCGCTCAGTCAAAACAAAATCGATAGGCAAAAGGCTTCGGTTCCAGGTCAAGATCCAAAAGTCTGACGGAGAGACAGCGTGGCAGCTACGGGGGGTGTTTGGGGTTGGAGAGGAGAGACAGATAAGAGGAAGAAGGGGTGTAAGTATCCAATATTTCACAAGTGAGACGTAGGGGAGGCGCTCATTTCCTTTCCTTTAGATCCTTGAGCTGGCAATGGCCGAATCCGAAGGTCCCTGGACACGGGGCCAGTGCATCGCAGGACTTGCCGTTTACTTCCCAGCTTACGCCAGTACCAAATTCTACTGCTTGGTGACAGAGGCACAGTGTGAGCAAACAACTTGCCCAGGGTCGTTACCCGGAGTCGAACCCGCGACCGCATGATCACTGACCAAACGCGTTACCTATAGACCACCGTGCCGTACACCTACACATATATACATACGCATATGCATTTACACCTATACATATACATATACATATGCATTTACATGCATAGGCACGTATATAGGCACATACAGTCAGAACTTATAGTTCAATGGAGCGAATTGGAAGGGCGGTAATTTACGGTGACTAGCATGGCGAAAGAGATCGTGCGGCCACAGTGAAGTGCGCGGATGAAGACAAGTGATTCGGCCAGATTTCCTGCGCTGTCGGATTAAATCTCGCCAGGAAATGAGACGCCGTCGAACTCGCGTCTGGAGACGGACTGACGGACGCCATGCTTGGAAACGGTTGTCATGGAAACGGTTGCCTTGGAAGCGCCAACACTGCACGCGGACCTTGGGCCTCTAGCGTTGCTTTTTTGCGGTGCATTTTCTGATTAAGTTCACGGCTGTTCGAAGGCGAGGTGCCAGCCGAATAAAGGAAAAGGTATTAAACGGGGGTTGTTAGCTGTGGATGCGACGCTGGCAGGCACAGTATTTATATGTCTGATCATCTACAAAGCGTCCTTTAAAAACCTCTCAAAGGGGAAGGAAGATGGCGATGTTCAGAAAGTGCAATTAAGGAGAGGCAGGAGAAGAAGAAGAAGAAGAAGAAGAAGAAGAAGAAGAAGAAGAGGAGGAGGAGTAGAAAAAGGAGGAAGAGGAAAAGGAGGAGGAGGAAGACGAGGAGGAGGAGGAATACGAGGAGAAGAAGGAAGAGGAAGAGGAAGAGGAGGGGAGTAGGATGAGGAGGAAGAGGAAGAGGGAGGAGGAGAAGGAGGAGGAGGAAGAGGAGGAGAAGGAGGAAGAGGAGAAGGAGGAGGAGGAAGAGGAGAAGGAGGAGGGAATGAAAAAGAAGATGAAAAGGAAGAGAAACAGGAGGAAGAGGAGGAGGAGGAGGAAGAGGAAGAGGAAGAGTATGAGGTAAAACAGTATGAGCAATAAGAAGATGGAGGATAGCAGGAAGAGAAGGAGGAAAAGGAAGAAGCGTAGGAAGAGGAGCAGGAAGTGCAGTAGAAAGAATAAGAAGAATATGAATTGATGATGATAACGAGGAGGAAGAGGAGGAGGAGAAACAAGAGGAGAGGAGAATGAGGAAGAGGAGAATGAAGAAGTAGTAGTAGTAGAAGATGATGATGATGAGGAGGAGGAGGAGGAGGAGGAGGAGAATAAAGTAGTAGAAAATGATGATGATGACGATGATGACGACGACGAGAAGGATGATGATGATGACGACGACTATGATGATGATGGAGTAGACGGGTGTACGAAAGGAAAGATTTCATCGTGGGGTAGACCGGTCTACAGTGGACCACTCAAGAAAAACGTCACCATTGCATGCATGCACATATCAAAACCAATTTATTTAGCGCCTCTCAAGAATAACTCGAGGAAAAGACGCAGAAACGAAGAAGCGTTCTGTGGAGGAAGTACACGAAACAATTGCGCTCCATAAAAGTCGTTTTGAAAAGGAGCATCAAGAAAAACAAAAATCATCCGGGGATCTAGATTCCTTCCGTCGCCAAGTTCCTTTTATTGATTCTTGAACGACCTTAGCCATAAACAGTAATCTCACGTCCATCTAAGCAAGAGATTGTATATATATGTATATATTATCTCATATATGTATTTATAGGAAATATATATTGTCATATCTGTGTACAAGATATAATTGTATAAATATATAACCTATGTATCATATACGTATACATATATATCTGTCTATGAAGATGGGAGATACACATCTCATATTGTTTATATATATATATATGTGTGTGTCATATCTATGTACAGTAAATATAGATTTCTTATGCATTTATCGGTGTACAAGACATAATTATATAAATATATAACCTATTTCTCATATATATATATATATATAATATATAAATATATATATAACCTATTTCTCATATATATATATATAATATATAAAGTGAGAGATATACATCTCATATTGTTTTGTATATATATTTGGGGAGACACTTTCATCTCATGTATTGATTATCTTATGTATAAGATAAACTACATACTTGTAATACATACATACATATATATATATATTCAAAGATGATTTCACTTCGTATATAAATATATATACGTATTATACATATAAACAGATATATTTATAGATGTATATATATATATGTATATATTGAGAGTTATTTTTATCTCATAAACAGAAAATTGCTAGATATGTATACGGACGTGTACGGAGAATATATACAGCTACATATTATTATTGCAATACATCTATATATATATATACAGTGCATAAATATATGTGCATGTATGTGTGTGCAAGTGTGTGCGTGTTTGTGTGTGTCTGCGTGCGTGTGTGTGTGTCGTATATTTCTGCAGTTGATTGAAAAGGAAACATGAAAAGCTTCGGAGACTTTGACCAGAACTTCTGATGTTCTGTCTTTCCGTGCATTTATGTCGGCCCTCTATCGACCAGTATGATCTCTGATCTATGGCAGGCCACGACAGTCGCAATCTACTTTGATGGAACGCCGCGATAGACATAATCTTAGCAACGCACCATGAAGTCAACTACTGTGCCTTCATACATTCTGATTGGTAGAGAACTTTATGTTTATTATACATACTTATTGAAACTATACATAAACGTATTCTCGAGATTTCTACAGCACCCAGCGAAAGCTAAGGGGCGGTAACCAGCTTATTCACTGGCGCTCAGTCAAAATAAAATCGATAGGCAGGAAGAGTTCGGTTCCAGGTCAAGATCCAGGAGTCAGACAAGGCAGACAGTCGGACGGCTACGGTGGATGGTGTTTGGAATTGAAGCGAGAAGAGAGACAAGTGGAAGAGGAAGAATCAGGATAAGATTTTTGGAAAAGAAATGTTTCCAGTTTTGAGTGAAAGACCAGCGCAGAAATTGCAAGAGGTGAAGTGTTGGTAAGTACATACTGTACATAGTATGCATACATGTATGTATACTATATATAATATATACATAATATAATCGGGCTGGGTACAGTGGCATTTTGAGTGGAGATGACACAACATTTTCTGACAAATAAGAACTGTAGGTTTTTCTTAAGTATCTAGTCACCCAATCGCTGTCTTAAGCATTTACTTCCTGCAAAGCACGTCATGAATTCAATTTACTGAAGAGGAGACATACACTTGAATTACCAAACTTCCCTACACTGCTGTTCGTTTCTTAAATAATGTATACGAAAAACAAAGACTGTGTGTCTTTTCTTGAGTTAACGCTACGCTACAAATCGGTCGAATCAACGGCTTGAAACACGATCGTTTGACAACTTCGAAAGGTCGTTGTAACAGAGTAAGCACACTTACATAGAACCCACTACACAAAGGTTCCCATATATGCAATTACAAATAAACATATATATATATATATAGCTATAACTACCCATTAATAAATATATATAGCTTATTTTTAAATGCATGGTGTATTCATATGGGTATAATTTATTATATATACATGTATATATATATATATACATGTGTATATATATATATATATATAAGTCGGCAGTGTTAAACTTTTCGTTGGAATCATTGCAAATTAATTTGTGTAGCGCCATAAGTAATCGCTTGCGTAATCGATATACGCGGATGGTGGCATGGATCAAGTGGAAGAAGTCTCCCATCTGCCTGCCCTCAAATTATAGCCATGTGAATACACCATGCTCGAGAATTCTCAGCCCAAATGCTGCTATGATTACACGGTATTCTGAAAAAACTGTCCAAAACTGTATAAAGTACCATTTCACTTGGAGCGATCATTGATCGATGCCTTAGGCATTATGATAGCGCTATATAAGGCATTAAATTAGATTAGATCAGAAAAGTTTTTATAGAATCAGTGGGCTCCATATAAAGTTAGCGATATTACACTACACCGTGTTCCAAAAAAAATCAGCCAAGGTATCAAAATGTTGCAGATACAAATACACTGTGCTCACACAATCGCCCAGTTCTAAGAAGACACATTGCTCTAAAATTCTACCCTCGAAAAGACAAACAGTAGGATACTGCTTGTTCTATAAAAAGCGGGAATGGCTTATCTGTGAGAATACACTGTGTACCAAAAACACCTAACCACAAATAAGTCATTTTCATGCTTCCATTAGTATAAAACCTGATTTCTTTAATATTACCACTCGACTGTTTTCATCAAAAGCCGTCTGCTTCTTCTCGAAACACCATGTACACAAGAAACCCTAACCTCTAAACAGCTTGCATAAGACAGTTTAGCGAGTTTTTCTGCACAAAATATTCCCACGACTTCCTCTGGACCGGGGCATCGATCCGTAGTAAACATTGGAGGGGCCCGGGCCTATAGCGGGGGTCTGGGTGCAAAGCCCCTAGTATTGGGGTCAAGAATAGGCCTAGTGCATGAAGAATGAGAACCTTATCAGTCCACAGCTGATTTTACTGATTACAGCTAAAATATTGCTGGGGTCCAACCAGTGGCTGAGCCCTCATGCTCAAAATATTGCCGGGGCCCAGGCCCGAGGGGCACCCATGTGATCGACGCCTCGGTCTGTCCGTCCGTCTGTCCGTCCGTCTGTCTGTGCATTGGTATATACGTGTGTGTATTTGGTATATACGTGTGTGTATTTGGTATATACGTGTGTGTGTCTGGTATATACGTGTGTGTGTTTGGTATATACGTATGTGTATTTGGTATATACGTGTGTGTATTTGGTATATACGTGTGTGTATTTGGTATATACGTGTGTGTATTTGGTACATACGTGTGTGTATTTGGTACATACGTGTGTGTATTTGGTATATACGTGTGTGTATTTGGTATATACGTGTGTGTATTTGGTATATACGTGTGTGTATTTGGTATATACGTGTGTGTATTTGGTATATACGTGTGTGTATTTGGTATATACGTGTGTGTATTTGGTATATACGTGTGTGTATTTGGTATATACGTGTGTGTATTTGGTATATACGTGTGTGTATTTGGTATATACGTGTGTGTATTTGGTATATACGTGTGTGTATTTGGTATATACGTGTGTGTATTTGGTATATACGTGTGTGTATTTGGTATATACGTGTGTGTATTTGGTATATACGTGTGTGTATTTGGTATATACGTGTGTGTATTTGGTATATACGCATGTGTATTTGGTATATACGTGTGTGTATCTGGTATATACGTGTGTGTGTTTGGTATATACGTATGTGTATTTGGTATATACGTGTGTGTATTTGGTATATACGTGTGTGTATTTGGTATAAACGTGTGTGTATTTGGTATATACGTGTGTGTATTTGGTATATACGTGTGTGTATTTGGTATATACGTGTGTGTGTATTTGGTATATACGTGTGTGTATTTGGTATATACGTGTGTGTATTTGGTATATACGTGTGTGTATTTGGTATATACGTGTGTGTATTTGGTATATACGTGTGTGTATTTGGTATATACGTGTGTGTATTTGGTATATACGTGTGTGTATTTGGTATATACGTGTGTGTATTTGGTATATACGTGTGTGTATTTGGTATATACGCGTGTGTATTTGGTATATACGTGTGTGTATTTCGTATATACGTGTGTGTATTTCGTATATACGTGTGTGTATGTGCTATGTAGCATGTGTATGAGTGAACTGGACTAAAAAACCAGAATCTCTACCAGGATACTCTAACCAGATGCGCTTTTTAAAAGCACTTTACACGTAAAGCCGACCGCCATATATACGTCACAATGACTCAGCATTTATTCCTAAAGCCGACCGCCATATATACGTCACAATGACTCAGCATTTATGGCCGACACACCCAATGCGCATGCGTATCCCATCGGGTCATGCTTGCGTGCCGACAAATAGCGCTGCATAATTCGTTTCGCGGCTCGCGAACCCGATAAGCTGATAAGATGGCCGCCAACCGGAAGTGAGCGCCGTCGGATGGGAATCATGGCGGCCGCGATAGACACGCGCCGGCGATCCCAGAAGCCATTGGACTTCCGGTACGGTGATCTCTCTTGTCTGATAACAACGGGGGATTATTTTGTGCGGCGGATGCACAAAAGTCCCTTGTCCGCACGGCACACATACGCACACATACATGGCCACATACTCCGAATCACACGGACACAAATATACACACATATAGGTCCCTAGTCCTCAAAGATACTCAGAAACACATGCACACATACTACCAAACACATGCACACATAATACTAAACATATGCACACATACTACCAAACATATGCACACATAATACCAAACATATGCACACATACTACCAAACACATACACAAATACACGTACACACACTTCCCAGTATTCCCAACGCGTTCATTCATGTGCACATGCTGCACAGCACCTACAAACACGTATACACCAATGCACAAACATACACCCATGAGAATAATATACAACCCTTCCTTTACACACACACACACACACACACACACACACACACACACACACACGCACACACGCACACGCACGCGCGCGCACACACACACACACACACAATGTACCCTTACTATTCAGTACGACAGCCAGAGAAAACAATTGTCTGATAGGTACAGCACATTTCTGCGTGCCATATCTGGCTCAAAATTATATAGCGCATATACAATAGCACTTACAGAAGCTTTCATAGGTCTAAAAAGTTATGGCCTAAGATGAACCAAACGTTTTAAACTCTAACATAATATTATGTTCCCACAGTTTAACGATACGTTAAGGCATCAAATGCCGTTCACCTCCGTAGAAAATTTTTAAACATTTCTCATAGTTAGCTTAGTTAGGCATACATCCGCCTTAACTTAAAATTAGGAAGAACCGCAAAATTCTAACAATAACCGTACATAACTGAAACATGGCGAAGGTCTAATTTAAAATACGATGAATACTTAAATTACGGTGTGAATAAAAGATACACCAAAAATTCTCTAAACCGACCGAAAACTATAATCTGACTAGTGGAAGCAGGAAATCATCATTCTTTTGGTCCTGCAACTAATTGGTCCTAAAGCAGGACCTCTTACGTGCGAGGTAGAGCAAAAGCGCCCTGTGTAAGAAAATCGTTAACGCATCGGTTTGCTGCCATCTGGCGACTCATTCTGAGCGTTTACGTTGTAAGATGTATTCGCTAGATGGCGGACGTTCGCCTGTGCGTTTGCGTGTTGCGTCAACGGTTATTGTTTGGAATCCGAGATTGGAGTGCGTATTGCCATTGTACGCATTTGTGTTTGCATGCATACTGAATAAAACTTCTATAGCGCCATGTATAATGTAAAAGACATCAACTGATGGCGCGCTAAAACGAAGCCGGTGTCAGATCAATACCAGCAAGTCAGTCCACTCAGCATGTATGTATGTATGTATGTATCACAAAATTTATAAAGTGTCTTTTAAGTAACTCTCAAAGGCGCTGCAGCACGACTACCTAACGGTCTCTAAATAGGAACGTATTGTACGCATGCATGTACTGTATGTGTGTATGTATGTATGTAGGTATATATGTATGTTTGTATGCATTTATGTATATGTGCATGTATCTATATATGCATGTATGTATGCATGTATGTATGCGTATGCATATATGTATGATGGATGGATGGATGTACTTATGTATGTGTGTGTGTGTGTCTATGTATGTATTTATGCATGTATGTATGAATGTACGTATGTATGGATGTACACATGTATGTATGCATGTAGGTATGTATGTTTGTATGTATGTATGCATGTGCATGTAACGATGTATTTATGTATGCATGTATGTATGCATGTGCATGTAACGATGTATTTATGTATGCATGTATGTATGCATGTGCATGTAACGATGTATTTATGTATTTATGTATGCATGTATGTATGCATGGATGGATGGATGTACATATGTGTGTATGTGTGTCTGTATGTATGTATTTATGCATGTATGTATGCATGTACGTATGTATGGATGTACATATGTATGTATGTATGTATGTATGCATATATGTATGTTTTACGTATGTATGCATGTGCATGTAACGAAGTACGTATTTATGTATGTATGTATGCATATATGTATGATAGATGGATGTACATATGTGTGTATGTATGTATGTATGTATGTATGTGTGTATGTATGTATGTATATGCATGTATATGTGTCTATAAGACATTTATGTAACTGTTTTTAGCACATCACAAAGGCGCATACATACATACAAAAGGGCAGTGATGGTATCTCACCCAATAAAATCATTTAAAAAATTAACAAGGTCGAGGCCATACGGTCGCCCTTCATGAATGTGTCGCCCCTCTGGAAGTATCCTTGCTCCAACACAAGCAATCCTGGATCCGTCACTGCGTGTGTGTGTGTGACTCGCACAACTACGACACCCTTAGGCCGACAGGGTTTCCCGTTCAATTGCTGCTCTTCTAGGAGTCCATGGTCCTTCCGCGCAATGATGGGCCATTCATGAAAGGCGACGATACAACGCCGGCAGTAATTATTACACGAAGCGTACGAAGGGGAGGGGTTATGATAATAGGAAGACGTGGGGAGGGATGAACTGAGAGACGCAGGTCAAACTGAAGATGAATGAACGCTGGCGGGTGTTGTGCCTGATCGGTTCAGGTGCGAAATCGGTTCCGAAATGATATCGTGGGCGATCTACTTGACCAGGTCGAGGCAAATTTGTTTCTAATAACAGAACTATTTCGTCCCATACAATATATTCTACCACATCTTCGGTAAAAATCCTATTTTGTCTGAATTATCTTGTCTTGTCTTGTCTTCAACCGTCCTCGAGCAGAGGATTGGCTGCACCGCGGACAATTTTGTGCCATCTGCTTCTGTCCCTCGTCTCTTTAACAACTGGCCGAACGATAATTCAGTCCACGACTTGGTGTTATCGATCCATGTCATCTTGGGTCTTCCCTGAGCTCAGGATCCAGGAACTGTGTCTTGGACGATCTATTTCTCTAAGCAGCCTCCACTCTTTCGTAGCATATGCTCGAAGTATGAAAGCTTCATCCTTTTGATTAATCCGAGTAGACTCCTCTTTTACTCCTGCCGTCTCTACGACCCACTAATTTGCCTTCATGGCAGTCCACGGTACTCTAAAATCTTGTCATTTATTTATTTATCCACATTTTGAAATATTGTTGATCAAATTTTTGTATCAGGCCTACAAGGTACCACTGACCTCACTATTATTCCCGAAAGCGGCCTAGGAACCGTCTTGGCCCATAAAACAGATCTGCTATCACACCGTCATGACCAAATAAAGGCGAGTTAGGGAAGCGGCCAATGAATCTACGGAGGCGCAAAAAGCGCTTCGCCGCGACAATGGCAAAGCAACTGCGCCGCACTGCGTTGGCCCTTCGACGGTATCGTACCTGCCGGACTGCGAGCACCTCTAGCCCGCCACGTGGGTCTTCATTCCACCCTAAATATAAATGCACACGTTTTCTTTAGCGACCGTATAGCCTCGACCCTGCTCATTTTTCAGTGAATTAATCGGGTGACATCCTTCACCACCGCTGCCCTTTTGAATGGGCACCACGCCTTTTGCATTAATATTCAGTGTTTAACGACATCTTGTGGCTGCCACATCCGTTAAGTTCTAGTTTTCATCAGGCACACACCGAGATTAGTAGTAGCTCCGCAGCTTAACGACAGCTTATGGCATCAAAGGCCGTTGCCGTCCCCCTCTTCCTTTATCCAGGCTTGGGACTGGCACTACTCTCAAACAAGACAGTGGCGGAGTTTCACACACACACACACAGATTGATCGAAATTGACCCATATATAACTTCAGATAATTACAATTTAAAGGTGTCTAAGAAAACCTAATATTTATAAAATGTAAATCTAAATGTAGACGTTTTCTACAGCGACCAAATTGCCTCGACCCTGCTCATTTTTCAATGAATTAATCGGGCGAGATCCTTCACCACCGCTGCCCTTTTGAATGGGCGCAACGTCATTTAAGGTCCCCGTGTACGGACCGTGCTTACCCGAGTTTCAAAGGCGAATTCCCCCCCCCCTTCTGTCCCATTCAGTTTTTCGTCTACCACCTTTGTAGTCGAAATGTCTTAATTTACGAATCGTTTCGCTCGGATGTGATTTATATAGCACGTGGTGGAGAAAAAGAATAATACTTATGCATCGTCCTCGTGTATTTAGACATTCACGAAGCGTCTAGCAGACGTCACGATAAATGAGGGTCACATCGTATCAACCGATAAATTTGCCCGAACGAAACCTGAATGGGGTTGTTGGTGAACGCGCAGAGAAGGCTGACGGGGTGATTACTCGACAACCATTCGCACTTGAAAATACCGAGGCCCCGGACTACATGCTGTGAAACCTGCGATTCCCCAGTCCGCGAATGACTGACTTACTGGGTGCTTGACTGACTTTCTGGGTATCTGACTCGCTTTCTGGGTCTTTGACTGGCTTTATAGGGTGTTCGACTGGTTTCATTGGTCTCTGACTGACTTACTGGGTATTTGACTGACTTTCTGGGTATTTGACTGACTTACTGGGTATTTGACTGACATTCTGGGTGTTTGACTGACTTTCTGGGTGTTTGACTGGCTTTATAGGGTGTTTGACTTCTAGGGTCTGACTGACTTTCCGGATCTTTGACTGACTTTATAGGGTGTGCAACTGGCTTCCTGGGTCTCTGACTGAGTTTCTGGATTTTGACTGATTTTCTGGGTATATAACTGACTTTCTGGGTTTTTGACTGACTTTCTGGGTATTAGACTGATTTTCTGGCTTCACACAGTCGTAGGAACCGCGTGCAACCTCAGGCTGCAGATAACCGGTTTCGAACTTTCGCCAAATTGGTCGGCATCTTTGCTGTGCAAACATCGGATGGATGAGCGACATATCGAGGACAGCTGGACACCATCGGGGTGTTGGTGGAATCAGGTTCCAACAGCAGTGATGATGATCCAGGTTAGATCGGCTGTCTAGGATATAACGACCAAAGGGAGCGCTCCCTGAGACAGACAGACAGACAAACAGACAGACAGACAGACAGACAAAGAGAGAGACAGAGAGAGAGAGAGAGAGAGAGAGAGAGAGAGAGGACAGAGAGAGAGAGAGAGAGAGAGAGAAACAGAGTCCCAGGAGATAGAGGAGACAGGTAGACAGACAAAGACGGTGATAGGAGACAGGACAGACAGAGAGATACAGGCAGACAAAGTTTTTAGACAGACAGACAGACAGACAGACAGACAGACTGACAGACAGACTGACAGACAGACTGACAGACAGACTGACAGACAGACAGGTCGTAAAACAGCCTATACATACCTATTCCCCCACATACCTACCTACACCTACCTACCGCACTCTACAGACCAATTACCAGATCAAAAGTCACCGCCGCTCCATTTGAACCTGTCCGCTTCGTCCAACAGGGTCACGACCTCACAGCCGCGACCCTAAGGTCAGAGGTCAGCCTGTGATGGGATCCCTGTCTCATTCCCACGGTGAGTTAAAAGGTCGCCGTCCCACACGTTGACACTATAACGAAAGGAGGAACGGAGGAGGGTATAGTACAAGTATGCTGTCAAGTATAGTATACAATTAAAGTATGCAAGTATAGTACACTAGTATACGAGTGAGAGCTAACGCTAAGTACATTTCCAATTTGGAAATTTTCAGTTTGGAAATTTTTAAATTTTAAAATTGGAAATTTTGAAGTTTTCAATCTGGAAATGTTGAAATTTTCAATATGGCGGTCTGTCGGTTACTCGTTTGCTCAATGATCTAGAGGCTGCGGGTTCGACTTCGTGTAACGACCCTGGGCAAGTTGTTTGCGCACACCGTGCCTCTGTCGCCAAGCAATAGAATTTGGTACGTGCTTAAGCTGGGAAGTAAACGGCAAGTCCTGCGATGCACTGGCCCCGTGTCCAGGACCTTGGGATTCGTCCACTGCCGGCTCAAGGGCCTAAAGGAAAGTAAATGAGCCCCTCCCCTACGTCTCTCTTGTGGGCTCATACGGGATACTTTACTTTACATAAGCTGGGAACTAAACGGCAAGTCCTGCGATACACTGGCCCCGTGTCCAGGACCTTGGGATTCGTCCATTGCCGGTTCAAGGGCTTAAGAAAAGGAGAAGAGTGCCTCCCCTACGTTACTCATGGGACATTTATTTTCTTCATTAACAAGGATTTGCGATCGGAATCCATGGATGCGAAAGAGAAGCAGCCCAAAGTAATTGAAGAACTTGTGGAGGTGACCTGCAATCAGCAAGGGAGAAAGTGGGGCATGTCGCCGATTGGTTAGATCGCTTGGGTTGCAACGTGAAGAGTAAGGGTTCGGGCCTCCTTCCCTGAGACGTTTACTGTGTAGGAGCCTTGAACAAGTCCTTCACTCACAACTGCTCAGCGCCATCGAATGATGTTTAGTAATTAGATAGTGGCGCTTAATAAATGCAGAAATGTATGTATATGTACACAAAGTCCCCAGTTCCTACCCATAAATCGAACCCCTGTCCCCTCATTTGTCACTAAGGAGGAAGAAATTGCAAAAAAGAAACCATCAACTAACCATTACAACTTTTAGCCATATACATACACAATTATTTTCATATATATTTATATACATTAATATACATAATATGTGTAAACAGTGTAGCGTTTAATACACAATTCATACCCGAATGGCTGACACTTAACCTTCAATATAACCCTAATAACCCTAACCCTTAACCACTCAAGTGTCGCTGTAAGATAATAGTAAACAGTTGCTAAATTTAAATCACTTATGACTCTCTTCATCCAGATCTGCTTGACAACCCGATAAGTCATACTCTTCTTTCCAAAAATGTGCAAAATTTTACATATTTTCAACAAAATCTGTGTAACCATACGTTTCGCCTATTGTTGATCCTCATGCTATCCTAATTCTTCCTCTTCCCCTTATCTCTCTTCTTGCTTCAGTTTCAAGCATCATCCACCGTAGCTGCCTGACTGTCTGCCTTCCCGACTCCTGGATCTTGACCTGGAACGGAACTCTTGCCTATCGATTTTGTTTTGACTGAGCGCCTGTGAATTAGCTGGTTCCTGCGACTTAGCTTTCGTTGGGCTCTGTAGAAATCTCGAGATTACGATTAAGATGTTGTTCATCATCCAAGATGCTAAGTGCTTCGGGAACTCTGAACATGCTGTATCTTTCAACTCTAGTTGGGAATCCACAGGTGGGGCTCTGCGTGTGTGCGCGAGCTTGCCACTGGCGACAATTCCCGGTCAAGGCTTATTTCAGAGATTTGAATCTCGGGCTAGCACGGTCCGTGCACGGGGACCCTAAATGGTACGGCGCCCATTCAAACGGGCAGCAGTGGTGAAGGATCTCACCCTATTAATTCATTGGAAAATGAGCAGGGTCGAGGTCGTAAGTAGAAAAACGTTTACATTTTACATTTACATTCTAGTAATCTGAGCAATGTTTGATAATGGACCAATGTTCTGTTCTTAACGACATTTTTAACATCATGAAGTGGCGCTATACAAATTTCTGATTGCAATTATATTTATATATAGCTTCTTTTATTTACAACAGTTCGATATTGACGTTACTGGCATTTCACAATTCAGCGTCCATCACCATCGTTCGTGTTAAATGTTTACAATTTGCAGAACTGCTTTTAATACAAATGTTACAATATGTCTGTATTCTATACTATACAATGCTTATACATCAGCTTAATCAGCACATATGTATGTACAAGATATGCTAACAGCGTGTTTACATAAAGTCCGACAAGTATCTACAAGAAAGGCGGCATACATTGAAAATACAACAGCGCTTGGACATTTACATAATAATTCAAGTTGTTAACGATAACGCTGACGACAAGAGGTAGAACATGAAAGACCTTTCAGCTTCAAGAACAAGTTTATGTATATATACATGTAATATTTATGTATATTTGTGTATACATCTAACTATATGCACTCGTATGCTACATTTTGAATCAAACATGGAACAGCTGGTTCAAACTCTGCAGAATCATAGGTATGTTCCTACCCGATTCAATTGCTTTTTCAACTACCCATTCCTGTATTCAAGCCTTTTATGTAAAGTTAGAGTCTTTTTGTAAAATTAGAGTATTTTTGTAAAGTTAGAGTTACGCTGAAGCATTACATGTAGCTGTGGAATACAGTAACACATTACATTCCAGAGTTACACATCACCTTGAGCAGGTCAGAACAGTGACACCAAAACCGTCCCTGCAAACTAGTAAGAAATTCACCATACGATGTAAAATATCTCATTTAAAACCAGTTTATTTTTGCTGTACATATCCACTTACTTAAATCACTCGCTTGTCTCACACGTCTAAAGAATTTTAAATACCGGTAGGTATAGTGCATTTCCTACTTAAACATCAAATCACAGTACTTATTAGATTTCAGCTGACTTCAGTACGATATACAACTGTTTTTCTCATCAATCCCACCCTTACGGCTCTATTATTCTTGTAAGGCAGACGGGTGAAACTTGACCACAGCTTATTTACTATAGTATTGACAGTTTAGCGCAAGTCTTACCCGGTCGTTAGGGGTTTAAAAACACAACTGGGTCAGACATCTGCCCAGACCATGCCTTACCGTATGCACGACTTGCCATCAACACAGTTCAAAGTACCAAGTGCAATTGTTCCTGCACAAATCAAAGCCATATGCGTTCGCATAAGCAACTTACTTGATCGAATTCACAGTCTCTGACTCCTGCGAATTTTCCGTTTTCACAAAGGCACGCTACTGTTTGATTTTTGCGTTTTTTCCCTTCGAAATCTGCTCGCCATCTTGAATACATTCAAAATCAGATCTCAGAAACGTTTGTTAACCTGACTGGCTGAATTTAGCAGAAACTGGTCCGCATTTACCCGTCTAGAGACCAAGTTGGCCGCGTCATTCACAACAAAACATGAAATTGACATAGCGCAAATAAAATAAAATGCCTACACGTAAAAATTATTATCTAGGTATATACAGTCAGCTACTCTTCACGTGTTCAACTTTATTTTTACGTAAACATGGCGTCATGGCTTTATGGGGTCAATTTGAAATCGAAAATATTGATTGGCTGTTAATGCGTTCAAGCCACGCCCACCTTATTCGGTCGAGTGAGTTGAAAATGGCGTATAGTGCACGGAATATTTTAACTATTTCTTTCGACTTCTTACTGTGAAATTCACTTCAAAATGTTTGGCTAACTGTTCGGAAAGCCTCATAAAAAAGATCTCATCTTACAGGTAAAAACCAGTACAGAATTACATTGTGTTTCATCGTTCTCTTTCAGAATACAATTTCTAACAGCAAATTCAAAACCGCGACTCTTACAGCTTCATTCTTTGTTGAATAAATTGCGCTCAAAGTTCAAAATGCCCCAATTTTATGAAATATGTTGAAATGCCCAATGTTTCAACAAAGCCGATTCCCAAACAGTCAACTGCATAATCTGAAGTACCCTATGGCATCAATGCCCTAGTTTCACCAAACCTAGAGGCATTCCGAAATTGTTTATAAGCAGCTAAATGAAATTCGAGCAGGCCAGGTTAAACTACAATTGGATTTGTAATCTGTGGACCGTCCTACTCAGAGTATAATTCAACATTGGGCGACGACTTATTTACATACCGACACTTGTCCAATTTGTCATTCTAAGCCACAAAAGCTCGTCTGAAATCTTTAAAATGTGGAGGAAGCTATAGAATGTACGTTATCTATGTAAAAGTATATCTTTCGGTGTTGATTTCACGCCCCAAGACTGCCATTTTCCCAGCGTTGTTTACGTTTCCAAGGGTTGCACCAGATGTACCGCAAATCTCAAATGCTCGAGGTATGCCAGAGATATTTGGCATGGCGACCTCCTAAATATGACACCCTCTAGTCTAAAGGGTTTCCCTTAAATCTCTACTCTGTACCATTCACTTGATACTGAGAATCTCTACTCGGTACTCGACACCCTCCTCTAGATACTTTGATTCGATTTCAAGTACACTTCTTTGACCAAGTATTAGCAATGATATTGGGTGTCATTTGTCACTCTTAAATATATGTAAATGCAAAGTAATAGAACATTAAATTACAGACACTTTGTGATATAACTGATTATCACTCACAGAAGCTTGACACAATCGTTTTCTCGTTCGTACTTGGAGACCAAATGCACTTCGAAGCTCTTAGGTACCGTGGACTGCTAGAAGACAACTGAGTGGGTCCTGGAGACTGCAGGATTAGAGAGGAGTCTACTCGGATTAATCAAAATGATGAAGCTTTCACACTTCGGGCGTGTGCTACGTAAGAGTAGAGACTGCTTAGAGAAAGAGATCAACCAAGGCACAATGCGTGGATCCTGAGCTCAGGGGAAGACCCAAGATGACATGGATCGATAACATCAAGTCGTGACTGAATTATCGTTCGACCAGTTATTACAGGAGACGAGGGACAGAAGCAGATGGCACAAAACTGTCCATGGTGCAGCCAATCCTCGGCTCGAGGACGGCTGAAGACAAGGACAAGACAAGGGACTCTACACAAAAATCATTAATCAATCACAGTCGGATATTAATCAAACCTTATTCAAATCATGAACGAATCTCAGATCACTGATAAAGAAATAAGAGAAATACACCATACAAGTAGTAATTACAGTATCTGAATAAACCAGAATACAGTACACCTACGTACAATCTCATGCAGGTACTTAAAACATAAGCATACTCGTAAGTACACTTCTTACTTAAAGCATAAGCATACTCGTAAGTACACTTATTACACATTTTATGATAATTATGAGAAATTAAAGGAAAGTACCGTTGCTGAACTGGACCGTGGTCATGGGTTCAAAATCAGCGAGCCACTGGCAAAAGCTGAAACCACAACAGACCCTTACACTAACGTCGACAAAAGTAGGAATGGGTGATCTTCTAGGTCTGATTCGGCATTTCCGGCGTGCTTGGCAGGTGGAAGTACAACGCTTCGGGTAACGGGACTGACGTGCATGATCAAAAGGTCGTGGCACTTCGGCGCCAGGATGGAGTGCGATATAAAATTGATATAGCGCCTTTATCGTTTGTAGGCGTTGATAAGATACATGGCGATGTCACGGTGACCGCTCCAGGCTGCGATGTGCAGGGCACTCCACCCGTCTCGGTTGGCCAGTCGGACATCGGCCCCGAACTGGATGAGCAGCTTAACGAGTTCGAGGTTTCCATCCTGGCAGCTCTGGTGGAGTGCCGTCTGCCCGTCGTTGTTGTAGCAGTTGACGTCGACCTTGTTCTGCAGTTCCTCGAGCAACCGCTGCAGTCCGCCGGCATCGCCGTTTCGGACCGCCTCCTGGAAGATGCCCTGATGCGAAGCCGTTGTCTTCGGCCCCCCTGCGTGGCCCGCGGTCCCTCCGTGGGGGACGGCACCCGGCGGAGCGGCTTGCGTGGCGTAGAAGCCCTGAGGGTGACGCTTCGGCCTTGGGTTCATGGGGAGCGCCTGAAGACACAACGACGTCGGTGGTGGTGGTGGTGGTGATAATCGACAGAGGTCGTCTTGCATCTAGATCGGCGAGTAGATCTTCCACCGACCCTCTCCAACCCCTCTGCACCCCTGCGTTTCAGAGAACTATCGACTGCTGATAAAAACGTTGAGAACTTTCTCTACTATCCACGTGGAATCCTCGCGCACACTTCGACGAAACTATTCCAGCTGCACTGGAGAAAGCGGACCGATTAGCACCTCGTAAAATCCAGACGCATCCGCGCTGCCTGCGCTCTTTCGCCACTACCTCCAGTCACCATAAACCAGGATCAGCACCCTGTATAAAATCCAGAGCCCGTGACGCTCCTGGCTCTTTCTCGACACTACCTCCAGTCACCATAAACCAGGATGAGCATCCTGTATAAAATCCAAAGCCCGTGACGCTCCTGGCTCTTTCTCGGCACTACCTCCAGTCACTAGAAACCAGGATGAGCACCCAATCAAATCCAGACCCCGTGTCGCTCCTGGCTCTTTCTCGGCACTACCTCCAGTCACCAGAAACCAGGATGAGCACCCAATAAAATCCAAAACCCGTGACGCTCCAGGCGCTTTCTCTGCACTACCCCCAGTCACCAGAACTATTCATCAAGTGCAAACCCGAACCCCAACGAACGTCCAACTGTCCCGTCCTGACACGGATCGGTCATCCACGTCTCCTTGCTGTCTGTGACAAGAAGCACTTCTGGTAGAATAACTCCCGCCTAGCTACGCCCCAGCAACTGACGTCGGTGGGCCAGCCGTAGTAGTAAGGTGTGCGTTGAACGCTAAGTCTGCGATAGACGACTGAGGCTGTTCTCGTTTCGGAACCGAGCGAGTGTAGGTCAACAGAGACGCCCATTCGCCGAACAACGGGTCACAATGCGTTCCACAGTAGCGGCTTCTTACTCGCCTCGGAAACGCAACGCAAGCTACGCCGCCGTCTACGGCGAACTCTCTCGGTGTCTCTCACAGCAGACGTCTGTGAAAGGAGGTTGTTGGTACGTGCACACAAGGCACCCAGTGAAAACTGATCGCACAGACAGACAGACAGACAGACAGACAGACAGACAGACAGACAGACAGACAGACAGACAGACACACAGACAGACAGACAGACAGACACACAGACAGACAGACACACAGACAGACAGACAGACAGTGAGAGGTGGGAAAAAACTAAGTGGAGAGAGGAGAAGGAGATGGATGAGGACACGGGCATACAGACAGACAAAGAGACACAGACACACAGACAGACACCAGAGAGCCACAGAGAGAGAGAGAGAGAGAGAGAAGTAGAGAGAAGTAGAGAGAGAGAGTGAGAGGTGCGAAAGAGACGAAGTGTAGAGAGGACAGTGAGATGGATGAGGACGCAGACAGACAGACAGACAGACAGACAGACAAGGGAGAGGAAAGGTATGAATGACAGCTGTAGAAAGTGAAAGGGAGACAGAGACGAGTCGACAGAGTGAGCCGAGGAGAGAAGGGAGAGAGACAGGAGAGGAGGGAGAAAGGCGAGAGAGAGACAGAGAGACAAAGAGAGAGTGTGTGTTACGCAGACGGGCAGGGAGGCACGCAAGCGACGGCCCAGCAGGCAGAGGCCCTGTGGCCTGCGGGCGTAGGCTGCCTTCGGCCTACGGAAGATAAATTCGGTTGACCGCCGGCGAAAGGTGGCGGACGGGGCCCCCTGTCTCCGCGGTCAACACTCCAAATCTCTCTTTCGTCGTCTTCGGACTATTCTGCTGAATGTAGGCCGATCTGTCTCCGTCTGTCTCTGTCCGTCTTTCTGTCTCACTCCGTATGATTCCGTCTCTCAACTCTTCAATCTAGAATGAAGAAGGCCATTCCAGATAAATCTTTTCTTCGTAGCCAAAGGCACATCTCCCAACGATGGCTAAGTCGCGGCAAGCAGTTTATTCACTGGCACTCAGTCAAAATAAAATCGATAGGCAGGAATGGTTCGGTTCCAGGTCAAGATCCAAGGGTCAGGCAGGCAGACAGTCGGACGGCTACGGTGCACGGTGTTTGGAATTGGATCTGCAGGAAAGATAAGGGGAAGAAGGATATCTTATGACTGTAGTTGATTTTTGTTTTTTAACCCACGTACAGCGCCCTTTTCTTCGGCCTCGGCTGTGCTACGGCGCTATATAAATTGTCTTATTATTAGTATTATTATTATTATTAAGAGGAATCAGGACAGGATCTGCAGAAGAAGAAGATCCGCGCTGAGATTACAAGGGGTGAAGTGATATTGAGTTCGTATGATCGATCAGATAATTGTAATTCTGGTGGGAGTTTATTCCAGATGAGTGGAGCTTTCTTTGGGCGCTGTAGAATTCTTGAGATTATGAATACGGTAATTGTTATCGTAATTCCGAGATTTCTACAGCGACCAACAAATGCCACATCGCGGAGACCAGCTTATTCACAGGCGCTCAGTCAAAACAATCGATAGGCAAGAGTTCGGTTCGAGGTCAAGATCCAAAAGTCAGACGGAGAGACAGCGTGGCAGCTACGGGGGTGGTGGTGTTTGGGGTTGGAGAGGAGAGAGAGATAAAAGGAAGAAGAGGTGTCAGGATAGGATCCGTGAAAGAGGAATATGGGGGCCATTTAAACGGGCTGCGCTAATTGTAATTGTAATGTGACAATTATTAAGCGCCACTTCACGAATAAACTCATCAGAGGCGCTCCCTACCCGAACCAGTGAGACTATTGTCAAATGATACTGACTTCCGGCGCTTGCGAGATTGCAGAAGTGACAGTGGTACGGTGGTGAAGGATCTCATCCGATTAATTCACTGAAGATTTAGCAGAGTCGAGGCTATAAGGTCGTAGAAAAACGTGCAATTTTAATTCTTCCTCTTTCCCTTATCTCTCTTCTCGCTTCAATTTCAAGCACCATCCACTGTAGCCGTCCCACTGTCTGCCTGCCTGACTTCTGGATCTTGACCTGGAACCGAACCCTTTTGCCTATCGATTTTGCTTTGTCTGAGCATCTGCGAATAAGCTAGTTTCCGCGACTTAGCTTTCGTTGGGCGCTGTAGAAATCTCGAGTTTACGATTACATTTACGATCGCACGTGTGACTATGGATATGCACGGGAGCAGAGGGGTTAAAACGCTGCGTGAAACAAAACACCTTTGGAACGGCCCTTATAGGTGACCCCCGCCAGGCCGTAGAGCAAGTGAACGGTGATTGGCTGGTTTCGGCGAAACCCGCGTATACGCCGGAGGTCTGCTTTTCATTAACCTTCACAACCGCGTGGGAAACGGTCTCGTGTATCACTCGCTGTGTCTGTGCGTCCGTCCGGGTGATGGTCTCTGTGTGCGCCTCGCGTACGTTTCGCACTGCCGCGCGTAATTGGGGCAGGCCCTCTGACGGGGGATTTTAATTTGCGTTCCCATCGTGGTTGAGGGCTCGGTGGCTGGGTTGCATGTTTGGCCCCTCCCGGATCAAAGCTTCGAAGAAAGGGGTGGGCAGGAAGAGGGGGTAGATCTTGCGGGGGTTCCCAGTTTGATGGGGCCATCTTTAAAATGGCCGTAATGGCCGTATGCAATTAGCAAGTTGCTATATAGCAGATAAGACAGATTATATAGCAGATAACTCCGCCACTGCCTTTATAGTCGGGTGGTTCCAGTCCCATGTCTGGATAAAAGAGGAGGGCGACGTCAACGGCATTTGATGCCATGAGATCTAGTTAAACACTGGAAACTACTACTATATAGCAGATAAGACAGATTAGGAAGTTGCTATATAGCAGATAAGACAGCTCTTCCTAGGGTTAGCTGTTCAATGGAACCATCTTTAAATGGCCGTTTGCGATTAGGAAGTTGCTAAGACTTTTGCCTCCACTTAATATTACACGTAGCATTTTTGTCAGCTTCTGTGTGAGGTACCACATTTCGTCAGGACGATTCGGCGTAATAAGAGGACACCCTACTAGCAGTAGTAGCTCCAATGTTCAACGACATCTTATGGCATCAAATGCCGTTGACGTTGCCCTCCTCCTTTATCCAGGCTTGGGACTGGCACTATCCGACTAAATGCAGTGGCGGAGTTAACTAGCGATTAGTAGTAGTTCCGATGTTCAACGACATCTTATGGCATCAAATGCCGTTGACGTTGCCCTCCTCCTTTATCCATGCTTGGGACTGGCACTATCCGACTAAAACAAGTGGGGGAGTTTAAGTGTGTAAAGAACTTGCCTTATTCTATTTATGTTGTATTTATATTTGCGAATGGCAAACTATGAATTCAGTAATTCTATGCATGCGTATTATATTCTATGTATGCATGTGTGTGTGTGTGTGTGTGTGTGTGTGTGTGTGTGTGTGTGTGTGTGTGTGTGTGTGTGTGTGTGTGTGTGTGTGTGTGTGTGTGTGTGTGTGTGTGTGTGTGTGTACAATAATACATGTCAGACGGGCCAGGCGTGATTGAAATTCCTTCACCTGCTACAGTGGGTGTCTTTTATTCCGCCCCAACAAAAAATAGACAAAAAACAGTATGTCTCCAACCATTGGCTAAGCATTCAGGTCTATTGCTTATATCGAAGGCTCGAGTTATTGCACGCGATGTCGGAATTTCCGTAGGACGGAGCTAACAATGGAGTTCTTTTAATCTTTGTAAGGTTCGACTTAACGCAAGAGAACTGAAGAATTTCCGCCGAATGGATGGATCTTACTCACAGTGAGAGTCTGTTTACTCCGGGAAAGCGCGATCGTTTTTTGTAAACACCCACCCTTTTGTTGTTAGGCCGTTAAAACATCGTCCCAAACAAGGGCCTCATTCGGAGTCTTGTCGGTTTGAAATCTGCGCGGACGCAGTTTTTTTTTTGCAGAAACAGAGCGAGGTGTTTTTTTGTAAATTGTATTTATAGTTTGTAAATATAGTGTATTTATAAGTCATGTATGTGGGGGATGATCTTACGTGGGTTATCATAACTATAGCATTGTCACTGTGTGTCTGTGTGTGTCTGTCTCTCTGTCTGTCTGTGTGTGTGAATGTCTGTCTCAATATCTAGTATCTATTAGAATATCTGTCTGTCTGCCTATCTGTCTGTCTGTCTGCCTGTCTGCATATCTGTCTGTCTGTATGCATATCTAATATTTGTCTTTCTGTCTGTCTGTCTGCCTGCCTGTCTGTCTGTCTGTCTGCATATCTGTCTGTCTCTCTGTCTGTCTGCATATCTAATATTTGTCTGTCTGCCTGCCTGCCTGTCTGTCTGTCTGTCTGCCTGCCTGTCTGTCTGTCTGCATATCTGTCTGTCTCTCTGTCTGTCTCTATGCATATCTAATATTTATCTGTCTGTCTGCCTGCCTGCCTGTCTGTCTGTCTGCCTGCCTGCCTGTCTGTCTGCCTGCCTGTCTGTCTGCCTGCCTGCCTGTCTGTCTGCCTGTCTGTCTGTCTGCCTGCCTGCCTGTCTGCCTGCCTGTCTGTCTGTCTGTCTGCCTGCCTGCCTGTCTGTCCGTCTGCCTGTCTGCCCGTCTGTCTGCCTGCCTGTCTGTCTGCCTGCCTGCCTGTCTGTCTGTCTGTCTGCCTGCCTGTATGTCCGTCTGCCTGTCTGTCTGCCTGTCTGTCTGTGCCTGCCTGCCTGCCTGCCTGCCTGCCTGCCTGCCTGCCTGCCTGCCTGCCTGCCTGTCTGTCCTGAATAACCCAAGTTGTTTCTCACCATATTTTAATCACACGAGAAGAACAGAACGAAACGCAGACAAACACACAGAGAGGCAGAGAAGAGTACACGACAGATCCGTGTAGACCGGAGCGTTTGAGAACGTTTTTCCCATAAGGCGACGCGGCCAAATTCCCTCAATGCACCGCCACCAGTCGAGTTTCCCACCGTCCTTCGCTCCAGATCACGACACATGCGCTCTAGGCAGTATTCCCACAATGCACTGCGATTATCTGCAGTCTCGCATTTCTCAAAACCGGTGTCTGTGTGTGTGTGTATGTATGCCTG
>OZ029928.1:18879049-19091549 GCA_964023275.1 Norana najaformis
GTAGACGTCCACAAGTGCGACGGCTACTGCGCCCGTTCCACATGACAGAGTTTCCGCTTCAACGCCCCTCTCGAACGTTCGCACTCGAATGACCCTTGCGCCACTGTCGTCTGCTCGACAACACACGAAGTCGACGTTCGTTCCGCCGCTTGCGCGAAATCTGACGTCATGTCTCAGAGCAGAACCGGAAGCAAGCACATCCATCCGGTCAAGGACAGCCTCGTTCTCGACGTAGCGCACGAAATGCGGACATCCGGTGTCGACGAAGAAACCGGATGTATCGACGACCTGTATCCGGTCCACATCCGGCATGCCCACGCCGATCTGGGTCACTCCGTTCGCCCGACTTCCGGTTAGGAATCCCTCGAGTATCCCTTGATTTCTGACGAGGAACCGCCAGATGCCACTCCTCGGCTGGACGCCAAGGTCAAGGGCGAAAGCAACGGCACACCTTGCTCCGTTGCCGCACAGAGCCCCAGTACTTCCGTCCGAGTTGAAGTACTGCATCCGGAAGTCGTATCCTTCGTCCGACGCTCCACTTCCGGCGCGTTCCAGAACGATCAGTCCGTCGCCTCCGACTCCAAGATGGCGGTCGCAGAGACGCCGGGCCAGGCCGGAAGTGACGTAGTTCGTCAGTCGGCCGTCGAGGTTGTCAAGCATGATGAAGTCGTTTCCGGTTCCGTGGTATTTCCAGAATGAAAGTCCGGTTCTGTTCGTCTGATCTTCCATTGTACCAGCAGAGAAAGGGATTCCTTCTGATTACCTGAGCAGGTATTAAATGCAATCAACACACCTGGGCTTTTTAACTTAGGCTACTATTGTTATAGTTATTATTGTTATTGTCATTATTGTTGTTGTTCTTCTTGTTCGTGTTCTTCTTCTTCTTCTTCTTCTTCTTCTTCTTCTTCTTCTTCTTCTTCTTCTTCTTCTGCTTCTTATTGTTGTTGTTGTTATTATTGTTCTTGTTCTTGTTATCGTTATCATTATCATTATTATTTTTTTTCCGGAGAAGCAGATATTATTATTATTATTATTATTATTATTATTATTATTATTATTATTATTATTATTATTATTATTATTATTGTTATTGTTATTGTTATTATTATTATTATTATTATTATTATTATTATTATTATTATTATTATTATTATTATTATTATTATTATTATTATTATTATTGTTATTATTATTATCATCATCGTCCTATATGTTCATAGTAGAGTTCCGGAGAAGCAGATGGCGTTCCCACGCTGGACAGCTACTGAGAGTCTTTGAAGCAGGTAGCTGGTCTCCAATGGATCGTGGGTTGCCATTGTCATCCTTCGTCCTAACTCCCACACAAAATCCAATCCTTCCGTACTCCATGCGCCGCTGGTCTCCAGTGCGACCGCCACAAAAGAGTGGGTTTGGGCTATAGTGGCGTATTTTAGCCTTTTGGCTGAGACTGCCCGGTTTGCAGCTTCACTTGGTCCGGTTGAAGTAAAACATAGATGTGACGCTGCAAATGTGTCAGAAACTGTCACATCCCATGTATGACACCTTCCGCGAGACCACGGGATAAGAGTCACGCCATCCGGTCGTTTGCCACCTTCCCTGGTGAGTCCCAACGGTCCTTTCTGAGCAGGGATGTTCGCTCTGGTAAGCGCTCTCCATATAATGTCGTTGAGCATGTTATGGCGTTGTTGTCTGCCAGCACTCTTTCTGCAGACCAGACCGTGAAGTCCTCTGGCGTCGACTCTTTCGCCACAGTGACACAGATGTGGCTCGCACAGTGTGGTTCCCAGTCGCATTCCAACCGCGGTCCGTATCACCTCATCCGAAAGACGGAGTCCCAATGCGGTTACTGGAGGAGCCAGCAGCCAATCTCCAGAGTGTGGTCCAGTGGGTTGTTCGCAGGCTCATGTAAGCTCGCCGACGCCTTGCTTGTCCAGTGACTGTCCCATTCCCTTTGTCGATGAGCTGCTGATCCAGTTGGTGGTTCTGCACCCGTGAAGACCATCCATGCATTCAGTGCGGTATTCACTAGCTCGTCTGAGGTATCGGCTGATTCTGGTGGCAGTATGTGTGTTTGGAGTTCGCTTGTGCTTGCAGCAGAGGCCAAGAAGGCAGAAAGTGCCGGCGTAGAAGCACAGCGAATCCCAAGACCGCCATCCCTAACCGGAAGGGACACCTGGTGCCATTTCTCATCCGACAGCTCAACACTTAAGATAGTCGATAATCCATCTCTTTAAAGAGAGTCAAATCTGGTTAGACTGGGTCATTCGGTGCTAACGGCTGTGCGCATTATTATTATTATTATTATTATTATTATTATTATTATTATTATTATTATTATTATTTTGAGGTTTACCTGAGAAGATAATCCAGGTGTTAACATTGCAATCCACAAACCTGGCCTTTTAAACGCAGGCCTTCCTTCTTGCCTAAGAATGTTCGACAGGTACTCAATACGCCTCCTTACCTACGGTCTTTGTTCTTAGTGTAACGCAGGTAAGCTGTGCAATCTATTCACCTGGGCTTTTTAACCTTTGGCACTAGATCGAAACATGTTGTTGATCAATAGCCGACCTTACTACTGACTTACGTAATCCTAACTATTCGCATGCGATCCTACGATGCATACTCCTACCAAAACTAGTCTAAATGATCAAATTCGTTGTCGTCATTATCATCATCGTAGTTGTCGTTATATTCGCATTACCTAGGGCTGGTAAAGTACCTCATATCCCACAAGTGAGACGTATGGGAGGCGCTCATTTCCTTTTCTTTAGGCCCTTGAGCCCAAGGTCCTGGACACGAGGCCAGGGCATCGCAGGACTTGCCGTTTACTTCCCAGCTAACTCCGATACCAAATTCTACTGCTTGGTGACAGAGGCACAGTGTGCGCAAACAACTTGCTCAGGGTCGTTACACGGAGTCGAACCCGCGACCGCATGATCATCGACCAAACGCGTTACCGATAGACCACCGTGCCACAGCTTAGGGCAGGCACACGTCTTCTAAATTCCGGATATGCTTTTCCTTTTGCATCAGTACCCAAATTCAGCCGTAGGTGGCGCCACTGACGTGTTTACTCTTTTTTGCGGTTTCCAACTGTTTTTTATTTTTGTTTCAATTTATTTTTTAATTTCACGCATTCTACAGGGTGAGCTTTCATGGGTTGACGCGGTAGAGTCCTCTTGAGGTAGTCTGAGGCGTAAACGCAACTACAGCGATCTAACAACAAGGACACCTTTTTTAACGGTCCACCTTCTTCATTTATTGAATTTTCGTCAATGGTCTACGTTTCAATATAACTGGCCTTGGTAGCCACATGATGGAAACTACTAAGTTTTATCAGTCAGTGAGTGTTTTAATAAAGGTAGCGAAGGCAAGGTAGACGTCAACGGCCTTGGCAGCCTTAAAGGTGGCTGTAAACTCTAGAGGCTCCATATTCAGCAGATCTTAATGTCTTCTTGTTAAGATAAATTCAGTTGCTATTGTGCTTACTTGCTAAATTTTTATCAAATGTTTCGCACATAAATTATTATTATTATTATTTTTCGTTTTCTTCTTCTTTTCTTCTTCTTCTTCTTCTTCTTCTTCTTCTTCTTCTTCTTCTTCTTCTTCTTACTACTACTACTACTACTACTACTACTACTACTACTACTACTTATACTACTACTACTACTACTACTACTACTACTACCACTACTACCAATACCACTTCTACTACTACTATTACTATTATTGTTACTATTATTACTATTTTTATTATTATTATTTATTATTATTATTACTATAATAATAATAATATTAATTATTATTATTATTATTATTATTATTATTATTACGAAAATTTTTAACTTGCAAAGTCACATAGAAATGCGAATCGGAGCGCGGTTAGTCAGTCAGTGTATGTATGTATGAACGTATGTATACATGTATGTATGTGAGTATTCACTGATGCATTAAGAAATGCAATATAGCCCACTTTGAGTACCGTAGAAAAGTGCCGAAAACATGTTTTCATCAGAATCCAGATGTCGCCAGCAGTGTATTTTATGATTGTGAGGTATCTAGGCAATATAGTCCTTTGGCGTTTATCAATAATTAAAAATCCGAGAGCAGGCGACGAATTGTCACGACACGCCTTGTTGCGGTCCAAACGGTGCGTTGCCTAGCAACGACAAAGGCGACTTCACCAACGTCGATAGATGGCGCGAGGACTTTTCTTGACGTCGATTGCTTTGTTGTTTGGCGCGCAATATTCATGTCGTCTGCTCCATGGAACCTCAGCCAACAATAAACAGCAACATTACAGAATGCTCTAGGTAGCTATGACTAGACACAACTTCAATGATGATGATGATGATGATGATGATGATGATGATGATGATGATGATGATGATGATGATGATGATGATGATGATGCTGATAATAACAATAATATTAATAATAATAAAAGTATTAGTGGTGGTGGTGGTGATGATGATCATAATAATAATAATAATAATATTAATAATAATAACAATAATAATTATAATAATAATAATAACAATAGCAATAACAATATTAATAATCCCAGAACAATGCAATCCCTAATTTCTGAATTCCTGGTTGATCATAAGTACCTCGAGTAGAAAGAAGAAGAATAATAATAACACGATTTATCGAGCTCCGTGGTACGACCGAGGCCAATAAAATCTACATGCATACATAAATAAATATATATGTATATGCATTTGATGACCATTACTATATTAAAACCATATATTGATTTTGTTCCAAATGACGGGTATCCTTTGATATCCTATATGACGCCGGCCAAGAAAAGGGACCACTTGTCGCTTTCTAGAAGAGCTAGAAAAGGCCGTTTTAGCTAAGAACATGAATATTCATAGAATTTCGGTTTTTGTATCCAATGAATGTGTCTGCATTTCAGCTTCATTTTACTATACCAGGTATTACTGCGCCTGCTATTTTAAAACCAGAATCTGCAGTTAAAGACATGGGTACAGACAGGGTAAAAAAGGGCCCACTTGTCGCCCAGCATGTTGCCAAGCGTTTGAATCTACTTCGGTATTTTCGGATTTACATAAATCACATATTTATTAATTTTAACTTTAATGAATATTTCTGTTAAATATAATTTTAAAAAATGGAATTAGGTAAATTTTCATAGACAGATAAAACTTGCGTCTTTTATAATTACAAATTTTCAAGTGAGGAACTATTTTCTTAGCAAACATATACCGAGGTCGCAAAGTGGCCGTTACGCGAAAGTTTAAAGGGAAATAATGGCGGTCAACGCTGACAAAACTTTTCTAGAAATTGCGAATTTGTTGAATTTAAAATTATCTACAGAGGAAGTTTCTAATGTGTTGCAAGATTATTTCACTACAGCGAAAGATTGTGACAGTGAAGAATCTTGTGATGGGCATTCTGAGGTCGAAACGGCTGCTGAATCACAAGTCAGTGAGGTAAATTTTAGTAGCTAGCATACAACTACATGTTAATAGAAAGTAAATGTTCACCCTGACCTAATCTAATCAAATCTCAGCACTTCTATAGCGCCGCTGTAATAAAGCATCACGCATCAATCGACAGCACTTCAAATCAAAATCGCAATTCTCCTACACTGAGATTAACCAGTTGCCGTCCTTGAACTTAAAGGCCAATTTCTTCTAACATAAATTTTATTTCCATTGTCAGTCTCTTTTAATTTTAAGACGGTTCAATCACTTACATTTACATTAAAGACGGTAGGTCATCGGGCAGCATCGTGCCCTTTCTGTTGCGGGGCCTACTCTGAGGAATGGGTTGGGAGGGCCTCTGAGCAGGCCTCCTTGAAGGGGCGCTATATAGATTCCTTGAATGAATGAATGAATGAATGAAGACAACAATTATAAAAGAATTTCTAACTTTTTTCATGCATTGATTTTATTCCTCATTTTGTTTCTTAGAATAGTCCAACCGAAGAAGTGCTGCAAGATGAACCAGATGCAGATCCTGTTCCAGTCTTCCGGGATGAAGAGAAAACTTCATACATTGCTGAAGCATTTGATGCCCAATTACCAGATATAAATAAGATTGAAGCATTTTTGACAAAAGGATGTCAGTGTCAGCATGGTCCCAACAAATCCATGTGTACGACACAGCTTAATGCAAGTATGGTTTTTGAGCATCAGTTGCAGATTGCAGAACTTGATTATTTCAACGAGCTACATCAAAAGCCTTTGAACGATCTAATCGTTGGTCAGCTGCGATCTTTCTGTGCCACTGGTGAGAATGTTCTGCGGACGCGCAAGAAGAAAACACACCGTTGTATGACACATTCAGTGTTTAGGTTTGATGGGTTAAGTGTATGCAAAGCTGTCTACTTTTTCCTGTATAATATCGGTGAAAAGAGGTACAAGAGATTGAAACGCAGACTGAAGGAAGCTGGATTATCTCCTGTTTATCATGGCAACACAGGAAAGAAACAGCATCATGTTATGAGTAAAGAACAGTGTTCTGAGGTTGTTCACTTTCTGATTAAATTTGGAGAAAACCACGGACTGGTTCTTCCAGGTCGAGTTCCAGCTTTCAGGTCACCGGATCTTATTTTATTGCCTAGTCATTTCAGTGTCCAGGGTATGTACAGACAGTATGCAGAAGCTTGCAAGTTGACCGAAAGAAGACCAACGTCATGCAAATCATTCCGTAAAATATGGAAGGAAGCACTGCCAAATCTTATGTTGCAAAGACCAAGATCTGATTTGTGTGGAACTTGTCACTCGCTAATAACATCAGTTGCCAACATGTCAAACATGAGTGAGGAAGAAAAGAAGAAACGAACCGCTAAAATCAGTAGTCATTTGGATTCTGTGACCATATCCAGAGCTGATTATAGGCAAAGGGTGTTTACGTCTCAACAGAACATTAAAGATCACCCTACAAAAGAACTTGGAAGAAACAATCCCTGCTCTTTCAAAAAAATGCTGCAGATCGGTTTTGATTATGCACAACAAATTCATATTCCTCAGGATCCTCAGCAACCAGGAGATATTTACTTCTTGACCCCATTTAAAGTTGGATTGTTTGGAATAATGAATGATTCATTGAGCCAGCAGATGACTTATGTCATTCCAGAATGCGTGTCAACTGGAAAGGGTTCGGACTCTGTAGTTTCCTATATCAACCATTATTGGGAAGAGTTTGGCCTTGGAGAGACAGATCTTAGCATTTTTGCTGATAATTGCATTGGCCAAAATAAGAATAACTTTGTAATTGCGTACTGGGCATGGAGAATTGTTAAAGGATTCCACAGTCATATTACGTATTCTTTCCTTCCTGTTGGACACACAAAATTCTCTCCAGATTGGGCATTTGGTCTTCTGAAGCGTCAGTTTCACTTAAGCAAGGTTTGCACCCTCACTGAACTGAAGAACTGCATTGAACGAAGCACTCCAATAACAAAATTGAACAAGGCAATTCTTACTGGAGACGAGCAAGGCAATGTTTTCGTACCTGTTAACAATTGGCATTCATATTTCAATGACAAACTGAGGATTCAGAAAGTCAGAGATTTAAAAACCTTCTGCCAGTTTGAGTTTGATACTCAAATACCAGGTCATGTTATCTGCCATAAGGAACTTGGTGACGAGGGAATTCTACACAAACTGTTTGATGCTGAGGAAGAAGCACTGGCTAATCTACCAGAAGAAATTCTTCCATTGGGACTTTCCACTGATAGGAAGCAATATCTCTTCCAGAATATTCGCAGATTCTGCACAAAGGAGGCTCAAGATATTCTTTGCCCTAGGCCCTATGATGATGCCATAACTCAAACAACATCAGCTGATCATGAAAGAACTGTAGGGACTTTAGAGAACTTGCAAACATTGTCAGAAGCATCCTTGGTGATGGCTCGTCGGGCACCACCTACTTGTGGATTTTACAAGGAGACTGGGCATATTAACAGAAAAAACAAAAACGGATTATTTATGTGCCCTAAACGTAGAGCTCAAGAAAATAATGATTAGGTGTGACTTCCAATAAAATCTATTGATTCCGGTAGCTGAACGTTTTAGAAATGCATAGCGTCTTTTCAGTTGTAAAATATTAACGTTGCTCGGCTTCAAGAAACTAACCATAATTTGTTCAAATTTGTTCATATTTGGCTGAAATTTGGTGTTTCTGTAGTTTTTGTATAACTGAATTAGATCTGTAAATAAAAATACTAACATGCAAACAGTCTTTAAGTTAGGTGTATGTCAATTTTCAAACGCAATTTGCAGAAAATTGATATTTTACAATGTTGAAAGTGAAAATGAAAATAGATGCATGAATTTTGGACCAATGAGCCTGAAACTTTTACCCTGACTTCCTTATAGTATCAGCTTATAGAAACTGGTGATAAGTCCATTTGAGACAAGTGGTCCCTTTTCTTGGCCGGCGTCACATATATGTATATGCATTTGATGACCATTACTATATTAAAACCATATATTGATTTTGTTCCAAATGACGGGTATCCTTTGAACGCATAAAACAGTGCCCATAAAATTTGAATAATTGTAGGTGACGTTAATTCGTTCGTGGAGCTTATTATGTTGGATTCAGCTGTATTTGTATCTACATATTGTATTCACTGTGTTTATGTCTGCATATTGTATTCACTGTGTTTATGTCTGCATATTGTATTCACTGTGTTTATGTCTGCATATTGTATTCACTGTGTTTATGTCTGCATATTGTATTCACTGTGTTTATGTCTGCATATTGTATTCACTGTGTTTATGTCTGCATATTGTATTCACTGTGTTTATGTCTGCATATTTTATTCACTGTGTTTATGTCTGCATATTGTATTCACTGTGTTTATGTCTGCATATTATATTCAATGAGTTTATATCTACGTATTGTATGCAATGAGTTTATACATACATATTGTATTCAGTGAGTTTATATCTACATATTGTATTCAATGAGTTTATATCTACATATTGTATTCATTGTGTTTATATCTACATATTGTATTCAATGGGTTTATATTTACATATTGTATTCAATGAGTTTATATCTGCATACTGTATTCAATGTGTTTATGTCTGCATATTGTATTCACTGTGTTTATGTCTGCATATTTTATTCAATGTGTTTATGTCTGCATATTGTATTCACTGTGTTTATGTCTGCATATTATATTCAATGAGTTTATATCTACGTATTGTATGAAATGAGTTTATACATACATATTGTATTCAGTGAGTTTATATCTACATATTGTATTCATTGTGTTTATATCTACATATTGTATTCAATGGGTTTATATTTACATATTGTATTCAATGAGTTTATATCTGCATACTGTATTCAATGTGTTTATATCTACATATTGTATTCAACTTGTTTATATCTACATATTTTATTCAACTTGTTTATATCTACATACTGTATTCAATGAGTTTATATTTACATATTGTATTCGACTTGTTTATATCTACATATTGTATTCAATGAGTTTATATCTGCATACTGTATTCAATGTGTTTATATTTACATATTGTATTCAATGAGTTTATATCTACATATTGTATTCAATGAGTTTATATCTACATATTGTATTCAATGGGTTTATATTTACATATTGTATTCAATGAGTTTATATCTGCATACTGTATTCAATGTGTTTATATCTACATATTGTATTCAACTTGTTTATATCTACATATTTTATTCGACTTGTTTATATCTACATATTGTATTCAATGAGTTTATATTTACATATTGTATTCAATGAGTTTATATCTGCATACTGTATTCAATGTGTTTATATCTACATATTTTATTCGACTTGTTTATATCTACATATTGTATTCAATGTGTTTATATTTACATATTGTATTCAATGAGTTTATATCTACATATTGTATTCAATGAGTTTATATCTACATATTGTATTCAATGTTTTTATATAAATGTACATATATAGTGACCATTACTGTTGTATTCTTTGAACATAATACATACATATAGGTCACACGCCTAATTGTACACTTTGGTACACATGTACAGCTGATGTACTTTGCTTATTACTTATGCAAAGTAAGTTGACTGATTAGTTGATTAGCACTCAGAGGCAATGAAGCGTGACGCTGTGCTGAGGTGTCTCAATTCGCACGCTATCGTAATCGTAATCTCGAGATTTCTACAGCGCTCAACGAAAGCAAAGTCGCGGGAACCAGCTTATTCACAGGCGCTCAGTCAAAACAAAATCGATAGGCAAAAGGGTCAAGATCCAGGAGTCAGGCACTCAGACAGTCGGACGGCTACGGTGGATGCTGTTTGAAATTGAAGCGAGAAGAGAGATAAGAGGAAGAGGAAGAATCAGGATAAGATTTCAGGAAAAGAAGTGTTGCTATGTGTGTAAGTAAGTTAAGTTAGTATCCAGACGGAGAAGGAAACAGAAAAGTTGGTTAATCTGTGTCTATCGAAGTTTATACGTCATACCTGAGTTGATTTCTTGCGGTAAAATAGCTCAGAAAACTGACTGTCTTACACGAAGCTCTTCAGCTATAGAATCGTAAACTCGAGATTTATACAGCGCCCAGCGAAAGCTAAGTCGCGGGAACCACCTTATTCACAGGCGCTCAGTCAAAGCAAATTCGATAGGCAGAAAGGGTTCCAGGTCAAGTTCCAACAGTCAGGCGGGCACTGAGTCAGACGGCTGGGGTGATGGCGTTTGGAATTGGAGACGGATCGACGGATTCGTCTCGGATTCCTGATCGACGGAATCGACGATTCCAGATCTACTCCTCTGCGGTCAGGGCCGTTTTAAGGTCGTCTAGGCACTCTCGCATTCGTAGGCCCCAACTGCCAACTCTGCATTAGAGCTAAACGCATTCACATTATTTCTTGACGTCTGTCTTCCCTTGCACTACTTTCAATTGAAAACGACTTAATGCGGGAAATGACATTTGAGGACATTACATGTGATTTTGCTAATGCAAAGAGCCGCAAAGTTAGCATAATGTAGCACAGCTTAACTTAAACTGTTTCAGTACAAACTTTAAGGTTGTTAAATTTGTATTTCCTTTTTCTATTTTCGGGTCAATCAATACATTTATTTTTTCAATATCTAATTTTTGACTTTCATAGGCCCCTATAAAGTTCGTAAGCCCTAGGCACATTGCCTACTCTGCCTAATGGATAAGACTGCAGTTCACGAATGTTTAGCGAGATATTGTTGTGAGTTATGCGAATAGGGAGACTATTCCAGATGGCTGGTGCAGAATTGCCGAATCCAGGTCGGGAGAATTCAGACCTAATGGCAGGGAGACAAACGGTTTTGTGTAGCTGATAGCAGAGATCTGGATGGGTGGTAACGCCACAAGGAAGACAAGTAAACAAGTTGATTATTTGAGACAACCTTGCGTGTAAGGAGAGCTTTCTTGTAAGTGATTCTGGAACTGACAAACAGCTAACGTAGCTTCACCAGTACAGGAGTGGCGTGGCACATCTGCGGGTTCCTGTCACCAATCGGGCCAGGGAGTTCGTTTGCCTGAGAACTGCGACAGATGTGATCGCGCGATTCATCGATTTCGTGTCGGGAAGTTGAAAATAAAGCCACCAAACGATTTCTCGTAACCCGATCTGTAATCCTCAGGGTGTCATATGAGACAAACTCTGAGCGGAAGAAGCCAAGAGGGGAGAAATCCTACAAATGGATTTGGACGGGGAGTGTCTTTGGATTGATTCTACCTTGGTGGTTGGAACAGGAAAATCGATGCAAGCAAGATCTTCATGGCAGGCTGATAGAAAGCAGAGTGTAGGAGGAATGAAATAGAGCAGCCAATTGAAAACCAGGAAACTGGGTCAATGCCCACCCCCGATTTATGCTAGTTCCAAACGAGGCTGGAAATCATAGCAATGAAATGTGTGCGTATGTATGTATGTATATATTTATGTGTGTATGTATGTAATTGTGTATGTATGTATGTATGTATGTATACGGATGTATGTTTGAATGTATGTAGGTATGTATGAATGTATGTATGTATGTATTGATGTATGTATATATGAATGTATGTATGGATGTATGTACGCATGTATGTACGCACGTATGTAGGTAAGTATGTATGTATGTGGCCCCAAGGCTCCAGATTACATCTACTAAACCTTTTCTATTACTTCATACCCAGCACATTTCTGTATACCAGCTTCTTAAAATGCAATATCGCGATATGAATGATTAGTTGCTCGTCTTCTGCATGCGATTTGCCGCGTAGCCCTGTTTTAGTGCAGTGGCTACCGTACTACTCCTAAACTGCGCCTAAATACCCTACATCGTATAGCGATCAGGGTTCGATTTGCGATCTGAGACAGAAAGGAAACCAGTGATTGGTGGGTGGCGCGAGATGTGTTGGGATGTCTGAACTAGTGGTGAACATTCCCCTTACAGTTGTAGACTTATTGCAATGCATGATGTTATAAATTGCAGTACTTCACGTAAGAATCTATATAAGAAAAGGCTAAGACGCGTGCGTGTGCGATCCGGTCCATTTAGTACATTTCGAGCAGGCGAATATAACGCAGGTGTCATCTGACGGATAACATGAGAACAAATTATTGCATTTAGCAAAGATGAGGGAGGACAGGGTAAGAGAGAGGGCGAGGACAAGGGACAGGAAGCAACAGGGAATTTTCCTCAGACGGGACACTTTCCCGAACTAGGGCGCAGATGGCCGGCGTGGAATATGCCACAGCGTATCAGTTTTTTTTCTATAAACACAAAAGACACGAAGCAATTTCCAGAACAGTGTATTGAGCACAAAATGACAGAAACAATAGAACCGCAGGTAATGTTCTTTGCTACGAAAAAAACTATGAACTACCTACAACGAGGAATGTCCGCGTTCGTTAGTTGGGTTTCCAGCACACTAAGCACTGCTCAGTGTAGTAACCCGATTGCTATCAATATCAAATTTAAACGTATAGCATATTACAGTAATAAATGTAGACGTTCTTCTACAGCGACCGTATGGCCTCGACCCTGCTCATTTTTCAATGAATTAGTCTGTTGAGATCATTCACCACCGCTGCCCGTTTGAATGTGTTCAACGCCATTTGGAGTATCTATGACCTGCTTTAGGTAGCCAAATCGGAGTAAATGTAAATAGACACTTTTTCTACAGCGACCGTATGGCCTCGACCCTGCTCATTTTTCAATGAAATAATCGGGTGAGATTCTTCACCACCGCTGCCCCTTTGAATGGGCGCCACACCGTTTATGGTCCCCGTGTACGGACCCTGCTAGCCCGAGATTCAAATCTCTGAAATCAGCAACGATCGATCGGTATGAGAACCGGTATCCTCACAATATGATTGCTAGCGCTTGAAAGTGAGCATTGTTTTGCACGTAGTTTGAGCAGTTCATATTCAACATCGACAAGAACTGAATGAAACAATTTTAACTAAACTAAGGCATTTCTTATTTCCATTTAATTTGATGCTCCATAGACCTGAGTGAACTAACATCAAAATCGTTCGCAACAAAAGCGAAAACAGAAGTAAGCAGATAAGAACTAAACATGCAAAACTACAGCATGGAACCAGCGCCTGGTTTCATAAAAAGCAGGCAGTCAGCAGACACGCCTCCTTCGCTCCCTATTGGCTGAACATAGGTCATCGGTGACGCAAGAAGAGTCTTTCCGTGACAGATATATTGATTTGTTTTGCGCAAATAGATCGAAAAAGTACAAGACATGCGTAACAGACGTCTTCTTTCTGTAGCGCAAGTTTTACGGTTTTATTAAGGAATTCTGAAATATAAGGAAATAAGGAAATGTTGCTGAAACGACGTTTCAGTAACGGATGATTTCTCGGGAATTTTGCTGAAAATCTATCATTAGATTTTTCCGCGAGAGGCGACGCAGAAAGTAGAACAAGGGACTTAGATTTTTCAACAACACAAAAGACAGTAGACTTACATCGAACAGAGTATTGTAAAAAGTGTTAAGTTGCTACAAATTCCAAACTTTTGAGCGTATTTCACTCGTAACAGTGTTAAAACTACGATAATTAATTAATATTAATAATTAATTAGCGTTAGTAATGAGTGAGAAGAGCGTGTATAATCACGGGTGCAGCATTTGCTGGAAAGTTGTGTTTTGAGTGAAATTATTTCAAAAACCTTTGCACAATTTTGATTCTTTAAGCGTCTTTTGCAACATTTAAACAAACACCAACTTGTCAAAAATGAAAAATGTTAGAAGAAAAGCAGTAGAAAGTTCTCGAATTCTGTCCTTCAGTCGTCTGCAATCAGAACTGAAATCAACCAAACACACAATCATTATTAGTATTATTACTTCTGATTTTATTAAGCGCCACATCTAACGACTGAGCATCAATCGATGGCGCTGAGCAATTGTGAGTGAAAGACTTGCTCAAGGTTCCTACACAGTAACCGTTTCGAACCCTCACAGTACGCGTTACAAGGCGGGCGCTCTAACCAATCGGCTGTCGTGACACACATACAAGCCGAGCGCTTCAACCAATCGGGTACCGTGACCCACATACAAGCGGAGCGCTCTAACCAATCGGCTACCATGACCCACATACAAGCGGAGCACTCTAACCAATCGGCTACCATGACCCAAATACAAGCCAAGCGCTCCAACCAATCGGCTGTCGTGACACACATACAAGCCGAGCGCTTCAACCAATCGGGTACCGTGACCCACATACAAGCGGAGCGCTCTAACCAATCGGCTACCATGACCCACATACAAGCGGAGCACTCTAACCAATCGGCTACCATGACCCAAATACAAGCCAAGCGCTCCAACCAATCGGCTACCGTGACCGACATACAAGCCAACCAGTCGGGTACCGTGCCACAATCTTGTCAGAACCAAGACAGAACAGGAATCATTTATAATAAAATTACTGGTAATGCATTACAAAAAAAATTAATAATTACAGAAATTAACTTGGAAATTCAGAAAGTAAATAGGAAATTGCAGGAAGAGAAGAAAAATATTATAGGATTATAGGATCAAGAAAAATTCATCGACGTTTATAAATATGAAGTCGTCAACACTTCCCACCCATCGTTGTTTTTCGATCGTGGTTAGCTCAAGACATTACTCTTCTTTAAGAAGAGGTTAACGTATTATATACTCGATGCTTTCAATATGCCCGACATCCAGATACCAATTTATGGTTTTGGGGTGCATGGGTTTGGGGTGCATGGGGTTGGAGTGGAGTAGTGACCTATCATCAAAGTTTTCACTGTTCTTTTGTTTATCAAGCCACTGTTCCAACTTTTCACCAATTCTGAAATAAAAAATGGCTTTCACGCCTAAGTGGGACTTTAGCCACACCAAAGTTATAATCTTTCGCACGAAAAGGCGGTTGAAAATGCCCCTCATTCTTCTGAGTGTGGACAAGGCCCCCCGGTTCCTCTGTGCCGACGCCCTCGACACCAAAGTTTTAATCTTTCAGATCAAAAGAGAGTCGAAAACGCCTCTTATATTTTCAGTGTGGACATGGCCCCCCCGGCCCATCTCTGCCGACGCCCTCGCTGTATACCCTCTTACCTCTGTAAACAAAATATTGCATATCCCGTCCGACGCAAGGAACGGGTAGCGTTGGCCGTCTACGCGAATCCTTTCTTGAACTCTTCGAAGGATATCTTGCCGTCTCCGCTCGTGTCGACCTCCTTCATGACGCACTGCAAAAAAGACAATGAAAACTAAGAAAAATTTTCCCGAAATCCCCGGACAAACCCAATTCTGACGTCATTTTATTCTGACGTCACTTTATTTTTACGTCATGTTGAAATAACGGCGCTTAGATAAACGATAAGATTGTATGCGAAAGATTTGTTTTCAACACAAAACGGACTGTCAGTTTTTTGAAGCAGTGTAATGTTAGAAAGCTTCAAACTTTTGGGTACACGGCGTACATTTATGTAGAAACTCGCTTTTACAACAGACAAACAGCAGAGACAGACAGACAGGCAGGCAGAGACAGACAGACAGACGAAAACCTCGCATTAACAAGAGACAGAGAGAAACAGAGAGAGAGAGTGAGAGACAGACAGACGGACAGATAGATAGATAGGCAGACAGACAGGCAGATAAATAGATTGACTGACTGATGGATCGATAGAGAGACAGAGAGACAGACAGACGAATAAAGAGTGACACTGAAGGGTAGAGCGAAGGGTACTTACACTGGCAACCTCATCGATGTCGGCCTCCGTTGGATTTTGCCCGGCCAACGTCTCTTTAACCGCATTCCGGAGTTCTTTCTTCTCGATGAATCCGCTACCGTCTGTGTCATAGCGATCGAAGGTTTTGCGCATTTCCGCGTCCTTACACTTCGCCATCTTTCCTTCTTTCGTCTGGTTTCTGTACAAAGACTCAAAATCTTCTTCAATCAAGGTCTCCGCTTCAATCAACTCCCTCACAATCAACTGCAATCGCCGAATGAAGTCGAACGGTTGCGCGGCTGGCTCTTGTAGGGAAAGGATAGCGGAATCCGGAGTGCCTAGTGGGAGGAGCTAGCCCTGTCTGTCAACACTGACCACGCCTATCGTCCGCTGTCGTCTGCTTGTTTCGCGCCTTTCGCCAACTGCGTTTTGAATTTTTACTGTTGAAAATCACGTTTTTTGATGCAGCTGAACAAAATTTTGACATTTTCCTATAGAGTTCTAACCTACTTGGCAGATTTCTTGCATTTGAGTTGCATTGGCTAAATTTAGCGAAGCGCTGATGTCATTTATCGATCGGCTAAAAATAGACTGGACCATTGCGAAGAGTTTCGCGCATCGATTTATCACGCGATTTATTTGGCGCTGGCATATTTTGACGTAAACGCCCGCTCGCGACAATATCCGTTACCAGGTGGCGTTGTCATGGGTCGATATGTTTTATAGGCTAATATTTAAATGGTCGTGTGGAGTCAATACACGAAACGCGCGCTTATCCATTATCCTCCGAGTGAAAACATCACCGCTGCGCCATCTAGCGTGCCATTATTGATTACGGCTTCGGCCCTCTGGCGTCGGGGATATTATTGTTCGCAAGTCCCCGGATGGCGACCTTTCATTCACAATGGGCAGCTCGGCTCGTGGGTGGATTAATAACGAGTAATGGTGAGGATATCGACCGTAAGTTGCGCCGGTGTACAATAGGTTGTGGATTTGAGAGTTGGCCTCTGGCTCGCCTGATCTGCGTCTGCACGGACTTGTCCGACTGAGCGGGAGGATCTTGGATTATTATGGATTCTAGATTATGCGAATGTGCACCAACGCAGGTGTTTGTCCTGGTATTGTCTGAGTTGTTAGCGAAATCATGCCACTGCCAACACCGTTCAAATAAACCTTACCGTACCTTACCTTACCTTTGTTTTTACCTTACCTTACCTTAAAGTAAGTGTAAAGTGTGTCCTATATCGCACAAGTGAGGCGTAGCGGAGGCCCTCATTTCCTTTTCTTTAGACCCTTGAGCCGGCAATGGACGAATCCCAAGGTCATGGACACGGGCCAGTGCATCGCAGCACTTACCGTTTACTTCCCAGCTTACACTGGCACCAAATTCTACTGCTTGGTGACAGAGGCACGGTGTGCGTAAACAACTTGCCCAGGGTCGTTACACGGAGTCGAACCCGCAACCGCATGATCACTGACCAAACTCATTACCAATCGTAATCAAAATCATAATTCATGTTATTCAGGTGTCAGGACTCATTGCCCACCGTAGCCTAACTTCTGGTTTCTCTGGCCTTTAGGAATTCGACCTGCCTTCAACGGTAGATTATGATTTTTTTATGATTTCACTTGAAGCGACCACTGACTTATGCCTTATGCATTAACGTATCGGCGCTATAGAAGACCGGATTAGATTACATATCTTAGAAGGTCAGTTACCCTCACAGGACGGCATATAATCCTGTCGTATTTTACCTCTCGCCCTGATGCATCCAATCCGCCACCTGCTCATTTCTCTCAGCTTAAGCACAACCCACCCTAACGACTCCTCGCCCCTTCTCTTTCTGGTCTTCTGGCAACCGGACTTGGTTCTTGACATGACATCTTTGGACAATCCCACTGACTTGACGCAGCTTAAACACAACCCACCCTAACAGCTCCTCTCCCTCTTCTCTTTCTGGTCTTCTGGCAACCGGACTTGGTTCTTGACATGACATCTTTGGACAATCCCACTGACTTGACGCAGCTTAAACACAACCCACCCTAACAGCTCCTCTCCCTCTTCTCTTTCTGGTCTTCTGGCAACCGGACTTGGTTCTTGACATGACATCTTTGGACAATCCCACTGACTTGACGCAGCTTAAACACAACCCACCCTAACGACGCCTCTCCCCCTTCTCTCTCTGGTCTTCTGGCAACCGGACTTGGTTCTTGACATGACATCTTTGGACAACCCCACCGACTTGACGCAGCTTAAACACAACCCACCCTAACAGCTCCTCTCCCTCTTCTCTTTCTAGTCTTCTGGCAACCGGACTTGGTTCTTGACATGACATCTTTGGACAATCCCACTGACTTGACGCAGCTTAAACACAACCCACCCTAACAGCTCCTCTCCCTCTTCTCTTTCTGGTCTTCTGGCAACCGGACTTGGTTCTTGACATGACATCTTTGGACAATCCCACTGACTTGACGCAGCTTAAACACAACCCACCCTAACAGCTCCTCTTCCTCTTCTCTTTCTGGTCTCGTAAATAATCTGGTGCCCAGCGCCTGGCTTTTAAATAGCACTTAAGAAATTTTGAGTTTGCGATTACCTTTACGATTACACCTTGCCTTGCGTTAAATTACGTAATACACCTTGCCTCAGCGTGTCTCGCCTTGCATCTACTTGCCCGCGCCACGGCAAGAGACTAACAATAAATCGTACGTAATGACGTGCCTAGGCAACTGATCCCGCCATTGTTCCCGTGCAACAGTCGTTCTTAATGCACACATCATTCCCCGTTCGATCTGTGGCAAGCTGTCGACGCGTGCCTGTCCGTTCATGTCACGACTCGCGCATGAGTGGCACGCTTCGTCAACAGAAAAGCCGTTACATCACTGTCTTGGTCAAATGGAAATCAGCTCCGTAATGACAGAGCGATATTTAATAACAGATTTGTGCATGATCAACCTGATATTGTAATCGTAATCGTAAGCTCGAGATTTCCGCAGCGCCCAACGAAAGCCGAGTCGCTGGAACCAGCTTATTCACAGACGCTCAGTCAAAACAAAATCGATAGGCGGGAAGGGTTCGGTTCCAGGTCAAGATCCAAGCGTCGAGCAGGGAGACAGACAGATGGATATTGTATCGATGCAAATATATATGCATGCTTTGACCCCATTGCGGTTCGGCTTTTTTGCGCCATCGTTTGATGCCTTGTTTAATAATCGACGCGCCAGAGGTTACTGATTAACAACAACAACAATAACAACAACAACAGTAGTAGTAGCAGCAGCAGCAGTGCTTTTTCAGACGGAACACTCCGGAACGGTGTTCCGGCACCTTTTTTGCGGCTAATAAAAATAATTTAGTTTTTAATAAAAGGATTGTGTTACTAAATTATTTTAATTATGTCATATAATATAACTTATTTTAATTCAATTTCAGTGTTTACAAGTTTACACTGTTTTCAGTGTTTATTGATTGATAAAAAATAATAAAATTTTAGCACAAAACGCCATAATTGTTCAGTTCCGGAACTTTTTTCTAGAAAAAAGCACTGAGTAGTAGTAGTAGTAGTAGCAGCAGTAATAGTGGCGGTAGCAGTAGCTATAATTGTATTAACTGCGTGTTATGTATGATATCACTCACACTCTCGGACAGCAGGCTTCAATTAAGACAATATGTAGTGATACATCGTCAATATTTTGACTCGAAAGTTCAGTTTATTGAGAGGAAACGCCTACACGAAACTTTCTATAGCATTAACAACTGTCGTTGTTAATTATAATGATGTATTCATTATAATTATAATGATGTAATCCGCCGCCCTAGAGCTCGGCGGAGTAGAGCTGCGAGCGGACGAAGGCGTTCTTGTCTGCCGGTTCCGGTGAGAAGGTGGCCAGCTGCTTGGCGAACATATATTCGGTCAGGTGGACGGCCAGTCGGATGGACACCTCACGAATCTTGGTCAGCGGTGGATAGACGAGACCCTGTTGCATGTCCTCTGCGCTGACCATGCTGGACAATGACTGGACACAGATAACCAACCAAAAAACAGCAGAGATTAATGGAAGTAGACGCCGAAAACGAAAAATACTGTCGTCGTCATCAGCAGCATTATTGTCGGCATTATCGTCGTCATCCTCCTCCTCCTCATCATCATCTTCTTCTTCTTCCTCCTCTTCTTCCCCCTCTTCTACTTCTTCCTCTTCTACTTCTTCGTTCTCCTCCTTCTCCTAATTATAGTGTCGATCCGCAGCGTTTTAAAGGTGTCTAAATGTAGCATCATCATCACCATTACCACCACCACCACCGTCATCATCATCATCATCATGCTGCTTCCTCTCTCCTCCTCTCCTCCTCATCTCCTCCTGCCTTCTCTCTTCTTCCTGTTTCCTCTCTCATCCTCCTCTTTCTCTCTACTCCTACTCCTAGTCCTCCTTCAGCTCCTCACATCATGAGCAGAAACGTGCAGAAACTTTGGAGACTTCAAAACGCTGTAAATCGTCGTTAAGTCGTCTAATCTTCACCAGGTGGAGTTAGTTCTAGCTCCGTAGAATGCAATACACTAGGTTTCTGCTGCCACCTGGGGAACAATAAGCAAATAGCAACTCGCCTCCTAGCGAATAAACTATTGCTGATAAGACACGATTACCGGTCGCGCATGGCACTGTCCTGTGTGTGTGTGTTTGTGTGTGTGTGCATTTATAAAACGCCTTCTTTGACAATTCACAAAAGCGAGGTGAATGAGCAGTTGCTCAAAACACTACGCTAGTTTAACTCCGTTCACTTAAGCTTATCTTACTTAGGCTTACCGTGTTTTAGAATACCTTGCTTTAGCGTCCTTCAAGGCTTAGTCATTGGGCCATTGCTCTTCATTCTGTATACGGCTGACTTGACCCGGCTCATCACCTCCCTGGGAGCTCGGTGTCACCTGTATGCTGACGAAGTCGCGCTATATTCCACCTGCCTTCCGTCAGATGCGCATGCCTGTGTGTCTAATGTACGTTCGGGTTTGGATGGCGTCAAATCGACTTCTGTTGGACGAGGCCAAAACCCAGTACATTTGGCTGGGCACAAGTCGGGCGCGTTCCGGGATTGATGCTGAAGCGCTACAGGCTCGATTTCCTGGCTGGGGTGTGTTACCTGTGGTCCGTGACCTGGGCGTCCTCCTCGATGGTGAACTATCTATGGCTGATCATGTCAACTCGCTCTGTAGATCCTGTTTCTATCAGCTGCGGCAGATTCGTGTGTTACGGCGCAACCTGTCCTTCAAAGCTGCTGTTACTCTGGTCCACTCGTTCGTCCTCACACAAATCGACTATTGCAATTCTAGCCTGGCGGGTCTCCCGAAGTTCAGAGTTGGCCAGCTCCAGTCTGACTTGAACTGTGCTGCTCAGGTGGTTGCAATTCTCCCAAAATGTTCTCACATTTCGGATTACATCAGAAGAGACGCTACACTGGCTTCCTATTCCGGAACGGATTCAGTTCAAGGTTCTTCTACTTGTCCGTTCTGCTACGGCTGGCACTGCGCTGGCTTACATTCGGGAGCTGTGTTCCTGTTTCCAGTCGACCTGGTGGCCGGTTGCTGCGTTCTGCTGCTCGTGGAGATATGCTGATTCCACGTTACCGCACGTCGTTGCGTGCTCATCGTGCCTTCTCCTGCTTTGGTCCCTCGTTCTGGAACAGTCTGCCTTTAAACATTCGCACTTTTCCACTTAGTTTAACTCAATGTTCATTCTCTGTTAACTTGAAAACGCACTTGTTTAGATCGGTAGGACAGCCGTGTCATCAGCGCTTTTGAGAGGTACTTGAAGAGCGCTATATAAGTGTTTGTTACATTACATTACATTCTGGGGTAGAAACGTTTGGGGTAATTGGGGTAACTTACCTGCGCTGCGGCAAGGAAGACTCCTTCGGTGATGTGCCTCGCTCGGCAGGCCGCAGCTGCGAGGCCAACCCCAGGGAATATGTAGGCGTTGTTGCCCTGACTCGGGGTGAAGGTCCTCTGTTCAACGGTGACCGGTGGAAAGGGGCTTCCGCTGGCGAAGATACACCGACCCTTATAACAACAGCGGCTGTGTAAAGTCATCGTAATTGTAATCGCTGATTTACCTAACGCCTGATTGAGGTAAATTCAACTCAGACGCATTTAACATGAGATCTGTTGTGAACAAACATGATCTGTTCAGATAATAGTGGATCAAACCACATGAAGGATTGGATTAGAATAGGTTAGGTTAGGTTAGCTAAGATTAGGATTTGGATCAGGTTAGTTTAGATTAGAATTTGAACCAGGTTAGTTTAGATTAGAATTTGGATCAGATTAAGGTTAGATTAGGATTTGGATGAGGTTAGGTTAGATTACAATTTGGATTAGGTTAGACTGAATTAGACTGGATTAGAATAGATTGGATTGAATTAGATTAGAATAGATTGGATTGAATTAGACTAGATTAGTGTGAATTCGGTTCTGCTAACCTATGCAGTTCCGACTGCATTTTTTGAAGCGACCATCGATTGATGCTTTGTTTTTGGATAACAGCGATGTAGAAGTTTCAGGCTTAGATTAGAAGTTTCTAGAACGTAGGCGGACCGTGAAACTTGAGGGAAGCGAGTTACCCGTTGGCGTAGCGCCCATTCAAACGGGCAGCGGTGGTGAAGGATCTCACCCGATTAATTCATTGAAAACGAAGCACGGTCGACGCCATACAGTCGTTTTCTAAACCATGTACTTTTACATTTACGTTTACATTTACCTGGGTGATCGTGTAAGCTTGTGCGGCTGTGCATTCGGCCTTGCTGGTCGGGTTACTGAGAGCAAAGACGATCGGTCTGTCGTTCTGTGAGGCCATGGTACGCAAGATAGACTCCGAGAAAGCACCAGGAGCCGCAGCCGCTCCTGTAGCAACAGCAAACACAACGGCCCCTGTCAACATCTATGTAATTCAATGTACTCTAATCTTTAACCTTTAACCTTATCTCGACAAAAGCTCGCTCTCTAACCTTTAACCTTAACTCCACAAAAACTACGCTCCCTCTCTAACCTGTAACCTTACCTTCACAAAACAACGCTCGCTCTTTAACCTCTAACCTTTAACCTTAGCTCGACAAAAGCTCGCTCTCTAACCTCTAATCTTTAACCTTTACTCCACAAAAACTACGCTCCCTCTCTAACCTCTAACCTTTAACCTTACCTTCACAAAAACTACGCACGCTCTCTAACCTCTAACCTTTAACCTTATCTCCAAAAATAACAACGCTCGCTCCCTAACCTCTAACCTTTAACCTTACCCTACAAACAACAGCGGCAACTCTCAACATCAATGTAATTCAATGTACTCTAACCTCTAACCTTTAGCCTGACCTCTTCTGACCTTAACTACGCTATCCCACTCTAACCTAAGCTACTCTGCTCTACTGTCCACAATGGGGTACGGTAGCCGATTGCTTAGAGTGCTCGGCTTGTAACACGGAGAGTATGGGTTCGAGAGTACGAGCTCGAAGTTACGGGTTAGAAAACGTGGGTTCGAGAGGACGAGCTCGAAGTTACGGGTTAGAAAACGTGGGTTCGAGAGTACGGGTTCGAGGTTAGGCTTTGAGAGTACGGCTTCGAGACTCTTCTGAGATGGTAACTGTGTAGGGACCTTGAGACCTGAGTAAGTCCTTCACTCACATCCGCTTAACGCCATTGTTCGATGCTCAGTCATTAGAGAGTGGCGCTTAATAAATGCAGAAATACGAATGCTGTAATCTAATCTACTCTAATCTTCCATCTATAACTACTCCAATCTATTCAAAATAATCTCATCTAATCAAAATAAATAAAATCGAATCGAAACTTACAGAATCTGTTCTAATCTGACTTCTATTGCGCCGTTAGCATAATACACAAGGCATCAGTCAGTAGCAGTTTCAAGTAAAACCTTAGTCAGAAATCGCGATCAGAATATCCAGGTCGAAATCCTATGTAGGTGGTTCTTAAGCAAAACCTTTAGCGTTGATATGAAAAACGATTACCTATAATCGCGTTTGGCTTTAGAAGTTTAACGGCTTCTTCAAAGGTGTCACAGGGTGGGTGGTCGTGAGCAAAGACGGCCTTCAACGGCGTTAAGTCTCCTTTTGGTCGATCCTGTTTAACACAGACAGATGACAAGATAACTGAATGTCCAGATGACAAGATAAGCGAATGTCCAGAGGACAAGATAACCGAATGTACAGATGACAAGATAACCGAATGTACAGATGACAGTATACGGGATTTAAACTTGACAAGTTAAACGAATGGATGGATGGACGGACGGATGGGTAAGTGGATGAATGGATGGGTGGGGTGGATGGATGGATAAGATGGATGAATGACAAGATGGATGGATGATAATATGGATGGATGGATCGATGGGTGGGTGGGTGGATGGATAGGTGAATGGATGGATGGGTGGGTGGATGGACGGACGGATGGGTGGATGGATAGATAGATGGATGGATAGATGGGTGGATTGATGGATGGATGGATGGACGGACGGATGGGTGAACTGACTGACTGACTGACTGACCGACTAACCGACTGAGGCTTTGACCAACGACCGACCTTGACGATGAGTCCGTTTGAATCGACCAGCCAGACTTTCTCAATGGCTTCCTCTTTCGTTTTGCCTTCGGTTTCAATGGCACCGACCAGCAACTGAGCAATCCCCAGACCCGCCTGGAAACCATCGGACAAAACAGAGTGACTAACATGTGTCTGTCTGTGCTGCTGTCTGTATCTTTCCCGTCCCTGGCTGTCTGTCTGCTTCTGACTCTGTTTCTCTAGATCGAAAAGCTACCTCAATTCCGCCACTGCCGAACTCGGACGAGTGTGTTTGTATGTGTGTTTGTGCGTGTGTTTTTGTGTGTATGTTTGTATGTATGTATGTGTTTGTGGGTGAGTGTATGTATGTGATGTGCGTATTTGTGTGCTTTTGAGTGTGTGTGCTTGTTTGTGTGTATGTATGTGTTTGTGGGTGAGTGTATGTATGTGATGTGTGTATTTGTGTGCTTTTGAGTGTGTATGTGTGTGTGTGTATTTGTGAGTGTGTGTATGTGTGTTTGTATGTGTGTTTGTATGTGTGTTTGTGTGTGTGTGTGAGGTGGTGAGGTGGTCACTCGCCTGTCCTGCTCCCAGGAATAGGAAGGTGTGGTCAGACAGTTTCTTTCCGGTCATCTTACAACAGGACATCATTCCAGTCACAGTCACTGCCGCCGTTCCTATACATACAACAATGGTCAACGAAATTCAATGCTATGTAACAATGGCTAAGCATATATTGCTGCGTGTATTTAGGTCAGTCTGCGTGTCTCTGTGTGTGTGTGGGTCGGTGTGTGTCTGTGTCTGTCTGTGTACTTGTGTGTCTGTGTGTCTGTCGGTCTATCTGTCTGTCTTTATGTATGTTTGTCAGTTTGTGTAGCTGTGTGCGTTTGTGTCTGTGTCTATCTTTCTGTCTGCCTGTCTGTCTATCCGTTTGTCTCTCCGCCCGTCTGTCTGCGTGTGTGTATGTCAGTCTGCATGTGTGTTTGTTTGTTTGTGTGTCTGTGTGTGTCTGTCTGTCTCTGTGTGTGTGTCTGTGTGTGTGTACGTGTCCACCTGTCTGTCTGTCTATCTGTCTATCTGCCTCTGACCTTGTATGTCGTCGTTGAAGGTGCAGTATTTGTCTCGATATTTCTCCAGAAGTCGGAAGGCGTTGTGACTTCCAAAATCCTCAAATTGGATCAATGTGTATTGACCAAATCTGCAACAGTCAGACAACAGTAGTGACAACGGCAACGATCACGAGAACCGGCGCTATAAAAATTTGCCAACTGTTACAGAGATTAATTAGTCATGTGCCAGTAATCAAAACATATGTACTCAATATGACTATTTTTAGGAAATGAATATTCATGAGGACACGTGTTTAGGAAATGCATATTCATGAGGAGGCATATTTAGTAAATGCGTATTCATGCTGAGCTTTTTATATATTTTTAGCAACCTTGAGGACGAAGTATTAGTGACTACATTTGTTTAGCCTCGGCTTATGAGGACAGTTGACAGCCAAGTGCGTTAACCACTATGATGAGGCTAGCAAATGCATATTAACAATGGACCTATATGCTTAACATATGCATATTAATCACTTAACATATGCATATTAATCACTTAACATATGCATATTAATCACTTAACATATGCATATTAATCACTTAATAAATACATATTAATCACTACGTATTTTCAAACATGCATATTCAATGAAATGTTAATATTAAAATCTAATGGTTACTGATGTATTTAAGAGAAAATATCATGAAGTATCAAAACCGATGTAAAGGTGTCCTTGGTGGACCATGGCCTGGAGGGTTAGAGGGGGTCATAGTAGGGTGAAGGGGTGAAAGAGTCTGACCTTTTGACGACGGCCTTCATGAACTCGTCAAGGAAGTCGTCATACTGTTGGCCGGTGACTCTTTTTTGACGCAGTCCGACGTAGAGAGGATCGTTTCGAAGATCCTACCAAGAACAGAAAATCAGTGATCCGCAATTGAAAGTCACTAATCCACCTCCGTCTCTAAATATATATCTCTGTCTGTTTTTGTGTGTTTGTCTGTGTGTGTTATCGCGTATGTCTGTCTGTCTGTCTGTCTGTCTGTCTGTCTGTCTGTCTGCTATATCGACCTATATATCTGTCTGTCTGTTTGCTGCTATATCGACATATCTGACTCTGTCTGTCTGTCTGTCTGTCTGTCGTAACAATATGAACGATCAGTTGAAGTGTGTGTTAGTTTTAATGAATCGTTGTATTCTGAGATTTTAGGCCCATCCACTGTTAGAGATATCTTATGGCAGCAGCGCCGTTCAAGTCCACCGTACCTTACCACTGGGCCCGTTAGATTTCCATGAAAAACCTGAAGATTGGTAGTAGTTCCAGTTTAACGACAGCTTATGGCATCAAAGGCCGTTGCCGTCGCCCTCCTCCATTATCCAGACTTGGAACTGGCACTACCCACAAACAAGGCAGTGTATTGGCATATGCGCTTCGTCACTGCCTTGTTTGGGGGTAGTTAATTAATGCATAAGTTAATTATTATACCTGGTTATTCGTTCCGACGTCGAGTGTGATGGGCAGACAGTGTCGAGGTTGGACCCCGGCACAGGCCGTGTAGAGACAGAGCTTCCCCACTGGAATCCCCATTCCATTGGCTCCAAGGTCACCCAGTCCGAGGATTCGCTCCCCATCCGTCACCACGATCACCTGCCATGGCAACCACACGACTGAAACACGCGATGAGAAGTCAGGCAGTGACTGACTGACTGACTGACTGATGCCTCATTCATTCATTCATTTACTGGAAACTCGCCGAGTGTAAGTGAGTGAGTGAATGAGTGATTGACGGATGGATGGATGGAAGGATTGATGGATGGATGGAAGTATGGATGGATGGATGGATGGATGGATGGACTGTGGAATGGTTGAAGTGTTTGATTAACTGACTGATTGATTGAATCAGTGAGTGACTGAATGAGCGAATGAGTGACTGAATGAGCGAGAGACTGAATTATTGACTGGATTAACATCATCAATTTATAGGTCATATATAGGTCATAGTCTCTTGAACTTTGAACTGACCTCGACCGACTTTTCCGGCCAATTGTCGAGGACTTCAGAAACGCTGCCCGCATCGTTGATCGATATATACAGACCCCTATAACGCATTGTAATCTCACGCTAATTCCGAATTACTAATTAAGCTAATTAATACGATCTGTTCATATGTAACAGGTTTTATGGGAAAGAGAGAAAACATTTAGGATGACGACGACGATGATGATAATAATAATAATGACAATGAAAATGATGATGAACTAATGATTGTGAAGATCACAGTTATCGTCATGGATGACGATAATGATGATGATGATGATGATGATGATGCTTATGATGATGATGATTATGATGATGACGATGAAGTTGATGATGAAGATGAAGACGATGATGATGATGATAGTGATGGCGCTGTGACGATAATGACGAGGTCGCTGTGATGATGGTGACGATGCTGGTGGTGGTGGTGATGATAATGATGATAATGATGGCGATGATGAGGGTTATGATGATGGCTATGATGATGATGATGTCAATGGTGATGTTGTTCACTGACAACCAAACGCCAGCACAATCCGTATGCCTTTCAGACTTCTAAAGCGCCACAATCAAACTACTAACACCGGGTTCCTGAGCACGAGGCCGTACTTCTGACAGGCCAGACCGACAGTCGGCGTATAGACGATTGGCATTGTCAGTACGATGTTGTCATTGACGAAGCGGTAGAACAGGTTCTCGTTGCGCTCCAGTAAACCCATCAGGTAGATGTACTTGTCCAGGTCATTCTCGCATCTGTTCAGGTTCTCGAGGACTACGGTATTCAGCTCTGATGGGGTATGAACGGCAGGGGGTAGGAGACCGAGGATACCCAGCTGCCGCCTCTCTTTGACGGTGAAGGACAAACCCTGGAATAAAAGTATTGTCCCATATGATCCCGAGGCTAAGAAAATGAAGTCGCTAACATTTAATGTCCACAGCTGTCTCTAGCTTACAGAACTGCTTTTCTCTTCTTGGGTCCTTTTTATGGCTCTCTGTAAGTAAAGTATCTCATACCCCAAAAGTGAGACGTAGAGGAGGCTCTCATTTCCTTCTGTTTAGGCCCTTGATAGTGGCGTAGCTAGCCTTCCGAGAGCCCTTGTGCAAGCTCAAATTTGGCTATTCTGCTTTAAGTAATTGAGCTACCGGACTTTGGCCCCTTGGGGGCCCAGGCGGCCCTGGCCTTGTGGGCCCTTGTGCTTTGCACAACCTGCACAATCTATTGCTACGCCTCTGGCCCTTGAACCGGCAATGGACCAATCCCAAGGTCCTGGACACGGGGACCAGTGCATCGCAGGACTTGCCGTTTACTTATCAACTTATGCCGGTATTAAATTCTACTGCTTGGTGACAGAGGCACGGCGTGCGCAAACAATTCAGCTACCCCAACCAGCTAGCTAGTTACCACAACTCAGTTATCCCAATCCAGTTACCCCAACCAGTTACCCCAATTCAGTTACCCCAATTCAGTTACCCCAATTCAGTTAACCCAATTCAGTTACCCCAATATTGGGATTTACCCCAATCCAGTTACCCCGATCCAGTTATCCCCATTCAGTATGTTCACATCGGACCAGACCACACGTGATCTAAATTCATCAAATTATAATCAGATCTAATCAGACCATGATTACAGCCAGGCCACCGAAGTCATGCCAAGCTTCGAAACCGGTTCCAACCTTATTGATTCTCGGATCACGGAGCACATGGACTCCTCGCGCGTTGATCTTCCGTAGATGATCCCCCTCGCTGCCCGGAATTATCCGGTTCTCCTCCGCACTGTCCACCTGTTTGCTGCAACTGCTCAACACGTTCCCCATCTTCACTCATCAACAACTACGAAGACAACGACAAACCGAATGATGAAGGCAGGTCGTTGGTGCACATACATACATACACACACAGACATACACATACATACATACATACTTTGTTTGCATACACATGTACATACCGACCTACATACATACACGAATATACATATATTAACATCTGAATACGACAAAGCAACTGCATGACTATATAATTATATATATCTGACAACGACTAAGCATATATATGTCAATAAACTTATATACAAATATATATATATACATATATATATATACATGTGACAACGACTAATCATATATATATGACTGAAATCTGACAACGTCTAAGCATATATATAAATATAGATAAGATTAGATTAGATGAGATTAGATGATATTAGATAAATATGCTTAGTCATTGTCAGATTTCAGTAATATTTGTCAGGACGGGGTATCGTGAAAATTATTGTTATATAATCTGTCAACGATGAAAGAAAAATCAAATTTCTTGGTCGTAGATCAGAGAGACCAACCAACAGATTGTGAACAAACAACGAAGGACAGAGGCTAGGCATACAGTGAGACAGTCAGGCAGACAGACAGACACACAGAGTGACAGACACTGACACACGCAGACATACAGAAAGTCACATACAAAGAGACAGACACACAGAGAGAAGGGCACACATACATACAGACAGAGAGACAGATACGCGGAGAGACGGGCACACATACAGACAGACAGATTGACAGACAGACACTCAGACAGACAGGCACACATAAAGGTAGACACAGGCAGACACACATCCAGACATACAGAAAGTCACATAAAGACAGACAAACACACATACAAACAGACATACAAACAGACTGAGACAGACAGACAGACAAACAGACATACAAAAACACACATACAAACAGACATACAAACAGACTGGGACAGACAGACAGACAAACAGACATACAAAAACACATACAAACAGACTGGGACAGACAGACAGACGGAAGGACGGACGAACGGACAGATACAGCACCACATATAGGCATATCAGCCAAACCAATCCTAGGTACGGGTGTAGATTTGTTCTAACTCACAGAATCGCATGAAATTTTACCAAATGGTAGCTAGCAAAATACATAGTCGAACGCGCCTATTCCCGTCTTCCGGAAACGATCCGGCGATTTTCTGTGAATTTTCAAAGTGCCATCTTTCCCTATGTAAAACGGTGCGACGCCATTGAAGTTTATCCAGATTCCGGAAGCGGTCAAATGTATGATGAACTTTTGTAGCGCAGTTTTATTTCTAATAATAACTTCGACATATTCCAAATAAACTAGTAAAAAATATTAAAGTATTAAATGAAAAAATTATGCTAATTAATATTTAGAAATGCTTAAATAACTGCAGAAATTATTGTAATTGCATCAATTAGCCTACACATTACGATTACATTGAACACCAGATCAACCAAAACTGTTGACAAATCAAGTCAGAACCTTGCTCTCGTTTTTAACAACACAGAATAATTGAGTATTTTTATTATTCGAATGCTGCAGTTATTTCAGCATTTCGCCTATTCCCGTCGTTTCCGGAAGACGGGAATAGGCGAGTTCGACTATATATTTTGATAGCTACCATTTGGTAAAATTTCATGCGATTCGGTGAGGTAGAAAAAATCTATCCCGTACCCAATCGTATCTACATTTTAACTTATCACACGCAGATAAGCTATTTAATGCTAAAATAACAAGACCACAAAACTAATTACTAAATTCCAATTAAAATTATCGAAAACCGACTGATCTCCAGTAATTGAAAACTCAACAACTTACCGCATCTGCAGAATCTCAGCCACAACATTTCTGCAGAAATTTTAAAGAAACTTTACAGTTGAGGAAATTTTCAAGGGCAAAATTACGTCATATCACACACAGATGACGTCATCATCACCACCCGATGACGTAATCTGATTATGACGCCATCCGCAGAACAAATAGTTTGTCGCGATTGAGAAAATATGAAAGGCGTTGTCATAGTTACGTTTGGACAGCTTTAGCGGATCGATGAACAAATGCTTAACACGGTATGAAATATAATCTAATCTAATCCAATCTAATCTAAGTCCAGTCCAATCCAATCGGTGCTATACGAATTTCTGGATTATGTACATCTAATCTAAACTAATCTAATCCCAGTCCAGTCCAATCCAATCGGCGCTATACGAATTTCTGGATTATGTACATCTAATCTTAACTAATCTAATCCCAGTCCAGTCCAATCCAATTGGCGCTATACGAATTTCTGGATTATGTACATCTAATCTAATCTTAGAACTTCCTTAGCCCCATTATGATAATGCACTTAGCATAAATCGATAGCTTTCAAATATAAACTCGGGGAAAGACGCGACCGCGGTTTTCCCCCTTCGAAATGCAGGAAGAGATAAGGGGAAGACGCCGCGGATCATAACGAGGATCAAGAGATGTTTGAGACCGGATTCTAACACAGACCAAGAAATACCCGGTACATCATAGTCCGGGTCGGTTCCCGATAACACCGGAGTCGACACGGGAAGATACCGACTCCTCTATATTCTTGTCGCCACACACTGATCAGAGGACTGACTGAAGTGCGGGGAAGGGCCCCTCGTGCGTAGGTGGGTACGAAGGTCCGTGTGTTTTACAGAAGGTTAGAGAGGGGACCTTCTCTTGAGTGTTCCATAGGGGTATCCTATCCTCTGAAGCACTGTTGGTTGATAACTGCCAACAGAGATCTGGTACGGAAACTTACTCCGGAAGTCGTATACACGGAAATGGATCGAGATAGTGGGAAGATGTATCCCCCAATATACAAGTGCGTAGGGCGGAAAGACACAGAGGCTCGTTCTAAGACTTCCCTGTTCCCCGAACCGAGAAAACGACTGGTGTCTCAGAATATTGGCGGTAGCGGGCGAGTTACAAGATGTAAAATGATGGTTAACGAGAAAGTCCTCACACAGAAAGGGAACGACTTTTGCCGGTAAAGGAACGAACCCTGTTCTGAGTGTAGAACTGGGCTGGAGTACCCCCACCCCGTGGACAGTTAGCCCGACCGAGAACGCCACAGTGTCTCACCTTGCATCTACTTGCCCGCGCCACGGCAAGAAACTAACAATAAATCATACGTAATGACGCGACTAGGCAACTGATCCCGCCATTGTTCCCCTGCAACAGTCGTTCTTAATGCACACATCATTCCCCGTTCAATCTGTGGCAAGCTGTCGACGCGTGCCTGTCCGTTCATGTCACGACTCGCGCATGAGTGGCACGCTTCGTCAACAGAAAAGCCGTTACATCATTGTCTTGGTCAAATGGAAATCAGCTCCGTAATGACAGAGCGATATTTAATAACAGATTTGTGCATGATCAACCTGATATTGTAATCGTAATCGTAAGCTCGAGATATCTACAGCGCCCAGCGAAAGCTGAGTCGCTGGAACCAGCTTATTCACAGGCGCTCAGTCAAACCAAAGTCGATAGGCGGGAAGGGTTCGGTTCCAGGTCAAGATCCAAGAGTCAGGCAGTCAGACAGATGGATATTGTATCGATGCAAATATATATGCATGCTTCGTCCCGATTGCAGTTTGGCTTAGGTGGGCTATCGTTTGATGCCTTGTTTATTAATCGACGCGCCAGAGGTTACTGATTAATAATAATAATATTAATTATTATTATTATTACAATTATAAATAATTGTAAGGAATTACAATAAGGCGCTTACAGACAAGATCACGAGATTCGATGATGCAGCTAGTCGACCTGTTTCCAGTGTGCCAGCCTGGACGCCACAGCAGCTCAAGTTGCTCCAGAAACAATGAATTCGTTTCATAATTGAAGTGTTACTCTGTGGGAACTGTTTACATGTAATTATAAATATAATAATTATAATAATAACAACAACAGTAGTAGTAGCAGTAGTAGTAGTAGTAGTAGTAGTAGTTATATTTGTTGTAACTGCGAGTTATGTATGATATCATTTACACTCTCGGAAGACAGGCTTCAATTAAGACAATATGTAGTCATATATAGTAAATATTGTGACTCGAAAGATCAGTTTATTGAGAGAAAACGTCTACACAAAACTTTCTATAGCATTAATAAGTGTGTCACCTTGTCGTTGTTAATTATTATTGTAATTGTAACTTTGCCGTTGTGAAATATAATTGCAATTGTAACTGTAATTTGAGATTTATAAAGCGCCTCTTAGAGGATAAACTCAACAGAGGTGCTTCCGACCTGCAAAAGTAAAACCATGTTGAACAGTACAGTCTTCAGGCGCCTGCGGAATCCTGAGAGGGGGAGAGAAGGGAGATGTAATCTTTATAATTAATATCATGTAATCATTATAATTATAATCATGTAATCATTATAATTATAATCAAGTAATCATTATAATCATGTTGGTTGTCACTGGCATTGCTGACAGATCTACAGAATAAAATTATACAACAAACAAGTTTTCGCCAAACTGCACACAAAAGGTGAATCTCAACAACAATAACAGCAAAACAATAAAAGGTCAATAATTTATCACCCGAGTCGGAAATCTGCAATAACAAACAATTAACGTCGGTTTTCAAACAACTAATTCGATTTCGTTGTTAGGTAATTCCTACTCTTGCGCGGAGCTGACAACTTCAGGCGTTGTACATTATGGTTCATTTATATTCATACATGTGCGCATGCGCCTTGAGCGATCAACATAAACACGCTACGAATGAACGGAGAAAGGGGTAATCGCACCGGGTGAAGTAACAATAAAAGTCGAACTCTTTCTAAGCTACCCGTATTCCGTACCGTGCCGTTATCCAAAAAATATGCAGTCCATCAATTAATCTTATGGCTTCACAGACAACTGTGCGTTAGTCACGTGAGCCCGTGACTAATACAGCAATCTGCTAAAATTGAGCATTATACTTCTTTGGCCGTTTTCCACATTATATGATTCACGACTCGGGTGCCACGCTACGGACGGTCCCCGGCCTCCGGGTACCCGCCTACAGGCCTAATTGCGATTGTAAAAATGCAGGTTTAATTTTATCGTGAAACCCTCAACGTGAAAACATGCTTTAAGAAAAGACGAAGATTTTTCAAAGCACCCACAAAAAACCCGAACAGTTCTAACTAAAACTCAGAATACGATAACTAGAAGTCAAGTGTTTTAGTTATCATTAATGAAAACTAAAAACAAAACTGAAAAAATAACAACTAACTATAACTAAAATTTATGATATAAAAAATACATAACTACAACTAAAACTAAAAGCACAATAATAATAATAATAATAATAATAATAATTATTATTATTATTATTATTAACTTCTGTCGCAACTTCACTATCAGCAAACCCTTTACCTCACGTGACATATTTCCCAAACGTAAGTCACAGATGCGCATGCGAACTCAGGTGTACATATACCCCCAATCCAGTTTATTGTGAGAATTTTAAATTGCGTTTTTCCATTGGGACCATGCGAAAGGAGACAACACCCAACCGACCGACAAGTAGAGCGATCTAACCCTGTGTGTGGATTGGTAAGATTACAGAAGGAAAGAAAGATAGGTCACCCAATGGAAAAGCAAGAAACTGGGTCAAGAAGTAGTCCGATGCATGCTAGTCCCAAAGTAGACTGGAAACATTAAATACCAACGGTTTGTATGCATGCATGTTTGTGTATGTTTGTGTGTATATATGTGTGTAGACAATCAGAGTAGAGGCTTTTAAGTACCTACCAAAATTGTTATGCGTACAGCCAAAGCTAACTAAGTGACCCAGTTTGCCTTAACCAATGGTAATCATGTCATGATTGGTTATCAATATATTTAAAATCAACCAATCAGAGAGCGCTAACTAGTTGACCCAATTTCCTGATGTTCCTTTAAATTTTCGTCAACGCTGTGACCCAGTTTCAGATTTGTTCGAGTGCGCTGTCTTCCTCTGTCCAATCCGTGGTCGGTCGTGGAGCGCGCATGCGCCGCCCTAGAGCTCGGCGGAGTAGAGCTGCGAGCGGACGAAGGCGTTCTTGTCTGCCGGTTCCGGTGAGAAGGTGGCCAGCTGCTTGGCGAACATGTATTCGGTCAGGTGGACGGCCAGTCGGATGGACACCTCACGAATCTTGGTCAGCGGTGGATAGACGAGACCCTGTTGCATGTCCTCTGCGCTGACCATGCTGGACAATGACTGGGCACAGATAGCCAACCAAAACAACAACACTGATGAATGGAAGCAGACGTCGAAAAGGCAAAATACTGTCATCTTGATCATCAGCATTATTGTCGGCATTATCGTCGTCATCCTCCTCCTCCTCCTCCTCATCATCATCATCTTCTTCCTCCTCCTCTTCTTCCTCCTCTTCTACTTCTTTCTCTTCTACTTCTTCATTCTCCTCCTCCTTCTAATTATAGTGTCGATCCGCAGCGTTTTAAAGGTGTCTAAATGTAGCATCATCACCATTACCATTACCACCACCACCATCGTCATCATAATCCTCATCATCGTCATCATGCTGCTTCCTCTCTCCTCCTCTCCTCCACCTGCCTTCTCTCTTCCTCCTCCTGTTTCCTCTCTCTTCCTGTTTCCTCTCTCATTCTCCTCTTTCTCTCTACTCCTCCTCCTAGTCCTCCTTCAGCTCCTCACATCATGAGCAGAAACGTGCAGAAACTTTGGAGACTTCAAAACGCTGTAAATCGTCGTTAATTGGTCTAATCTTCACCAGGTGGAGTTAGTTCTAGCTCCGTAGAATGCAATACACTAGGTTTCTGCTGCCACCTGGGAACATTGGGCAAATAGCAAATTAACACCTAGCGAATAAACTATTGCTGATAAGACACGTTTACCGGTCGCGCATGGCACTGTCCCGTGTGTGTGTGTTTGTGTGTGTGTGTGCATTTATAAAACGCCTTCTTTGACAATTCACAAAAGCGAGGTGAACGAGCATTTGCTCAAAACAATACGCTAGTTTAACTCCGTTTACTTAAGCTTATCTTACTTAGGCTTACCATGTTTTAGAATACCTTGTCTTAAGTTTACCTTGCCTTACCTTACCTCAACTACCTTCAGCTTGCCTTATTAGGGCTCCACCACTGCATTTAGTCGGGTAGTGCCAGTCCCAGGCCTGGGTAAAGGAAGAGGGCGACGTCAACGACCTTTGATGCCACAAGATGTTAAAAACTGGATAATACAGTGCTACATTTAGACACCTTTAAAACGCTGCGGATCGACGTTATAATAAACAGCGAGACGTAACAACGTCAGTTTCTTCACTATGGGTTATTGTAAGGTCAACGTAAACGGTCGTTGTCAGCCTCAAGATGTCGTGAAACACTGGATTTTACGAGGCTAGATCTAGACACCCTTTAAACACTTTTGACCGTAGATATATTAAAGAACACCGCTAAATAATAACACCGTGCAATCGAGAAGGAAAAACTCCGCCACTGCCTTCTTTGCGGGTAGTGCCAGTCCCAAGCCTGGATAAAGGAGGAGGGCGACGGCAACGGCCTTTGATGCCATAAGCTGTCGTTAAACTGAGGAACTATTACTACTCGAGAAGCAAATAACGACGCCACTGCTGTGTTCGGGTGGTGCCAGTTCTAAGCCTCGATAAAGGAGGAGGGTGACGTCAACCGCCTTTGATGCCATAAGATGTCGTTAAACACTGGAACGACTAGGCCTACTAATTGCCTTAACTGATCTTACCTTACCTTACCTCAGCTCACCTTAATTTGCCTTAATCGACTTATGTAAAACGAGGCCAAAACCCGGTACATTTGGCTGGGCACACGTCGGACGCGTTCTGGGATTGATGCTGAAGCATTACAAGCTGGATTTCCTGGCTGGGGTGTGTTACCTGTGGTCCGTGACCTGGGCGTCCTCCTCGATGGTGAACTAACTATGGCTGATCATCTCAACTTACTCTGTAGATCCTGTTTCTATCAGCTGCTGTAGATTCGTGTGCTACGGCGCAACCTGTCCTTCAAAGCTGCTGTTACTCTGGTCCACTCGTTCGTCCTCACACGAATCGACTACTGCAATTCTATCCTGGCGGGTCCCCCGAAGTTCAGAGTTGGCCAGCTCCAGTCTGTCTTGAACTGTGCTGCTCGGGTGGTTGCAAATCTCCCAAAGTGTTCTCACATTTCGGACTACATCAGAAGAGACGCTACACTGGCTTCCTATTTCGGAACGGATTCGGTTCAAAGTTCTTCTACTTGTCCGTTCTGCTACGGTTGGCACTGCCCCGGCTTACATTCGGGAGCTGTGTGTTTCTGTTTCCAGCCGACCTGGTGGCCGGTTGCTGCGTTCTGCTGCTCGTGGAGATATGCTGATTCCACGTTGCCGCACGTCGTTGCGTGCTCATCGTGCCTTCTCCTGCTTTGGTCCATCGTTCTGGAACAGTCTCGTACTTTTCCACTTAGTTTAACTTGAAAACGCACTTGTTTAGATCGGTAGGACAGCCGTGTGATCAGCGCTTTTGAGAGGTACTTGAAGAGCGCTGTATAAGTGTTTGTTATATTACATTACATTACACTACATTCTGGAGTAGAAACTTTTGGGGTAATTGGGGTAATTTACCTGCGCCGCGGCGAGGAAGACTCCTTCGGTGATGTGCCTCGCTCGGCAGGCCGCAGCTGCGAGGCCAACCCCCGGGAATATGTAGACGTTGTTGCCCTGACTCGGGGTGAAGGTCCTCTGTTCAACGGTGACCGGTGGAAAGGGGCTTCCGCTGGCGAAGATACACCGACCCTTATAACAACAGCGGCTGTGTAAAGTCATCGTAATTGTAATCGCTGATTTATCTAACGCCTGATTAAGGTAAATTCAACTGAGACGCATTAAACATGAGATCCGTTGTGATCAAACATGATCTGTTCAGATAATAGTGGATCAAACCATTTGAAGGATTGGATTAGAATAGGTTAGGTTAGCTAAGATTAGTATTTGGATTAGGTTAGTTTAGATTAGAATTTGGATTAGATTAAGGTTAGATTAGGATTTGGATTAGGTTAGATTAGGATGTGGATTAAGTTAGATTAGAATAGGATTTGGATTAGGTTAGAGGATTTGGATGAGGTTAGGTTAGATTAAAAATTGGACTGGGTTAGATTAGGTTAGATTAGGATTAGGTTATATTAGATTAAACTTTGGAATTGGTTAGATTATGTTAGATTTGGATGTGGAGTAGGTTATATTAGTATTTCGATTAGGTTAGACTGAATAAGACTGGATTAAAATAGATTGGATTGGATTAGATTAGACTAGATTAGTCTGAATTCGGTTCTGCAGACCTATGCAGTTCCGACTGCATTTTTTGAAGCGACCATCGATTGATGCTTTATTTTTGGATAACAGAAGAAGTTTCAGGCTTAGATTAGAAGTTTCTAGAACGTAGACGGACCGTGAAACTAGAGGGAAGCGAGTTACCCGTTGGCGTAGCGCCCATTCAAACGGGCAGCGGTGGTGAAGGATCTCACCCGATTAATTCGTTGCAAAATGAGCAGGGTCGAGGCCATACGGTCCCTGTAGAAAAAGTCTACATTTACATTTACACTTTACACGTATTAGTTTGTGGTTAGACACCTTTAAATCGCTTTTTTACGACACTATATATATTAGTTAAATGCCGCCATTCAAAATACGCCACTGCCTTGTTTGTGGGTAGTGCCAGTCCCAAGCCTGGATAAAGGAGGAGGGCGACGGCAACGTCCTTTGATGACATAAGCTGTCGTTAAACTGAGGAACTACTACTACTATTCAAATGGGCGGTAGTGGTGAAGGATCTTCATGATTAATTCATTGAAAACGAAGCAGGGTCGACGCCATACGGTCGTTTTCTAAACCATGTACTCTTACATTTACGTTTACATTTACCTGGGTGATCGTGTAAGCTTGTTCGGCTGTGCATTCGGCCTTGCTGGTCGGGTTACTGAGAGCAAAGACGATCGGTCTGTCGTTCTGTGAGGCCATGGTACGCAAGATAGACTCCGAGAAAGCACTAGGAGCCGCAGCCGCTCCTGTAGCAACAGCAAACACAACGGCCCCTGTCAACATCTATGTATTCCAATGCACTCTAACCTCTAACCTTTAACCTTATCTCGACAAAAGCTCGCTCTCTAACCTCTAACCTTTAACCTTACCTCCACAAACAACAGCGGCAACTCTCAACATCAATGTTCTCTGACCTTTAGCCTGACCTCTTCTGATTTTAACTACGCTATCCCACTCTAACCTAAGCTACTCTGCTCTACTCTCCACAGTGGGGTACGGTAGCCGATTGGTTAGAGCGCTCGGCTTGTAGCAAGGAGAGTATGGGTTCGAGAGTACGAGCTCGAAAGTACGGGTTCGAGAGTACGGGTTCGAGGTTAGGCTTCGAGAGTACGGCTTCGAGACTCTTCTGAGATGGTAACTGTGAAGGGACCTTGAGACCTGAGTAAGTCCTTCACTCACATCCGCTTAACGCCATTGTTCGATGCTCAGTCATTAGAGAGTGGCGCTTAATAAATGCAGAAATACGAATGCTGTAATCTAATCTACTCTAATCTTCCATCTACATTACTCCAATCTATTCAAAATAATCTCATCTAATCAAAATGAATCAAATCGAAACGAAACTTACAGAATCTGTCCTAATCTGACTTCTATAGCGCCGTTAACATAATACACAAGGCATCAGTCAGTAGCAGTTTCAAGTAAAACCTTAGTCAGAAATCGCGATCAGAATATCCAGGTCGAAATCCTATGTAGGTGGTTCTTAATCAAAACCTTTAACGTTGATATGAAAAACGATTACCTATAATCGCGTTTGGCTTTAGAAGTTTAACGGCTTCTTCAAAGGTGTCACACGGTGGGTGGTCGTGAGCAAAGACGGCCTTCAACGGCGTTAAGTCTCCTTTTGGTCGATCCTGTTTAACACAGACAGAAGACAAGATAACTGAATGTCCAGATGACAAGATAAACGAATGTACAGATGACAAGATAACCGAATGTACAGATGACAGTATACGGGATTTAAACGTGACAAGTTAAACGAATGGATGGACGGACGGACGGATGGGTAAGTGGATGAATGGATGGGTGGGGTGGATGGATGGATAGCCAAGTTAATTTTAGTAGGCTATTGTAGTATATTACACCGCACAGTAAGTCTAGCCACTATAGAAGTTATTGGAGGTTAGGATGAAGAGGGCAGCTAATCGCAGAGAACTGATACCAACGTCTGGTTTACATCAGCGGCCCCGGTCAGCGAGTAGTCAGTAGGGCGTCTGATTTATTACTTTGTCCAAACAGGCAGAGGAATTTTAGATTTCATACAACTGACTCACCAGCCCAATCAGAGAGCTGTGCAGAGACAGGCAAGAATACATAAGCCAAACCTGTACAGATACAGACGCAGATCGAAACGGAGTCAAGCCAGCGGACACGCCGAACCAATAGAGCAAGAAGGAACCAGTCTGAGAGAAGTACGCAGACAAACCAAGCTGTAGATTTCAGACAAAGAGAATCCTAGCGTCCAATCAAATAGATTATCCGGAGTAACTCCGTAACTATTGACCAATGGGGGTCCGACACACATCGCCGGACGAGAGAACCTCAGACAGGATCTATACTAAGTCAGTCTGGTTTGAGATACCATACAGATCAGTCGATTAGCTCTGAGATTCTACTCTCGGAGATAGAACGCAGTTAGAAATGTAGTCGGAGTAGTGTCTAGTGTCTTATCGACACTACCGGGTAAAATAGAGTAAAGGTTTGTCTTAGGCTTAGGCTTCTGGCTCGTTCCACAATCGAACTAGAATCTCGCTCGCGTTATGTCAAACAATCATTCGAAGAATATTCAAGTGCTGAATGACATTTCGAGAATAAAAGATGAAAACTGTACAATGCGAACTGGACGAAAATTTTCATCACAATCGGTAGAAATGAACTCTACCACAGATGGATGATAAGATGGATGGATGATAAGATGGATGGATAAGATGGATGGATGATAAGATGGATGGATGATAAGATGGATGGATGGATCGATGGGTGGGTGGATGGATAGGTGAATGGATGGATGGGTGGGTGGATGGACGGACGGATGGGTGGATGGATAGATAGATGGATGGATAGATGGGTGGATTGATGGATGGATGGACGGACGGACGGACGGACGGATGGGTGGATGGGTGAACTGACTGAACGACTAACAGACTGAGGCTTTGACCAACGACCGACCTTGACGACGAGTCCGTTGGAATCGACCAGCCAGATTTTCTTAACGGCTTCCTCTTTCGTTTTGCCGTCGGTTTCAATAGCACCGACCAGCAACTGAGCGATCCCTAGAGCCGCCTAGAAACCACCGGAAGAAACAGAGTGACTGTCTGTGCTGCTGTCTGTATCTGTCCCAGTCCCTGTCTGTCTGTCTGCTTCTGACTCTGTCTTATTGTTTCTCTAGATGGAAAGGTTACCTCAATGTATAGCCGAACTGGGACGGTGCCCGTCCGAAGCCTCGATAAAGCGACACAGAGGCGATAAAGAGAAACTATCTACTGTCTGTGCTTCACTGTTTGAGAGATTATTAAGGCGCTTCATACATGCTGTCGACATGTGCATGTTTGTGTGTATGTATGTATGGTAGTGTGCGTGCGTTTGTGCGTGTGTTTTTGTGTGAATGTTTGTATGTATGTATGTGTTTGTGGGTGAATGTATGTATGTGATGTGTGTATTTGTGTGCTTTTGAGTGTGTATGTGTATTTGTGAGTGTGTGTGAATGTGTGTTTGTACGTGTGTTTGTGTGTGTGTGAGGTGGTGAGGTGGTCACTCGCCTGTCCTGCTCCCAGGAATAGGAAGGTGTGGTCAGACAGTTTCTTTCCGGTCATCTTACAACAGGACATCATTCCAGTCACAGTCACTGCCGCCGTTCCTATACATACAACAATGGTCAACGAAATTCAATGCTATGTAACAATGGCTAAGCATATATTGCTGCATGTATTTAGGTCAGTCTGCGTGTCTGTGTGTGTGTGTGGGTCGGTTTGTGTCTGTGTCTGTCTGTGTGCTTGTGTGTCTGTGTGTCTGTCGGTCTATCTGTCTGTCTTTATGTATGTTTGTCAGTTTGTGTAGCTGTGTGCTTTGTGTCTGTGTCTATCTTTCTGTCTGCTTGTCTGTCTATCCGTTTGTCTCTCCGCCCGTCTGTCTGCGTGTGTGTATGTCAGTCTGCATGCGTTTGTTTGTGTCTGTGTGTGTCTGTCTGTGTGTCTGTCTGTGTGTCTGTGTCTGTGTGTGTGCCTATGTGTGTGTGCGTGTCCACCTGTCTGTCTGTCTGTCTATCTGCCTCCGACCTTGTATGTCGTCGTTGAAGGTGCAGTATTTGTCTCGATATTTCTCCAGAAGTCGGAAGGCGTTGTCACTTCCAAAATCCTCAAATTGGATCAACGTGTATTGACCAAATCTGCAACAGTCAGACAACAGTTGTGGCAACGGCAACAACAATCACGAGAACCGGCGCTATAAAAATTTGCCAACTGTTACAGAAGATTAATTAGTCATGTGCCAGTAATCAAAACATATGTACTCAATAGGACTATTTTTAGGAAATGAATATTCATGAGGACACGTGTTTAGGAAATGTATATTCATGAGGAGGTATATTTAGTGAATGCGTATTCATGCTGAGCTTTTTATATATTTTTAGCAACCTTGAGGACGAAGTATTAGTGACTACATTTGTTTAGCCTCGGCTTATGAGGACAGTTGACAGCCAAGTGCGTTAACCACTATGATGAGGCAAGCAACTGCATATTAACAATGGACCTATATGCTTAACATATGCATATTAATCACTTAACATATGCATATTAATCACTTAACATATGCATATTAATCACTTAACATATGCATATTAATCACTTAACAAATGTCTATTAATCACTTAACATATGCTTATTAATCACTTAACATAGGCATATTAATCACTTAACAAATGTCTATTAATCACTTAAAATATTAATCACTTATCAAATGCATACTACTCAATGCGTATTTTCAAACATGCATATTCAATTAAATGTTAATATTAAAATCTAATGGTTACTGATGTAGTTAAGAGAAAATATCATGAAATATCAAAAAGGATGTAAAGGTGTCCTTGGTGGACCATGGCCTGGAGGGTTAGAGGGGGTCATAGGGTGAAGGGGTGAAAGGGTCTGACCTTTTGACGACGGCCTTCATGAACTCGTCAAGGAAGTCGTCATACTGTTGGCCGGTGACTCTTTTTTGACGCAGTCCGACGTACAGAGGATCGTTTCGAAGATCCTACCAAGAACAGAAAAGAGCGATCCGGAATTAAAAGTAACTAATCCACCTCCGTCTCTAAATAAATATCTCTGTCTGTCTTTGTGTGTTTGTCTGTGTGTGTTATCGCGTATGCGTGTCTGTCTGTCTGTCTATTTGTCTATCCCATCAGACCCTTGTCCCATTTGCTTTGTTTTGCTTTATGTGTCTGTCTGTCTGTCTATTTGTCTATCCCATCAGACCCATGTCCCATTCGCTTTCTGTTGCCTTAACTGTATGTCCGTCCGTCCGTCCGTCCGTCTGTCTGTCTGTCTGTCTGTCTTTCTGTCAATCTGTCTGTCTGTCTGTCTGTCTGTCTGTCGTAACAATATGAACGATCAACTGAAGTCTGTCAGTTTGAATGAATCGTATTGTGAGATTTTAGGTCCATCCATTGTTAGAGATATCTTATGGCTGCAGCGCCGTTCACGTCCACCTTACCACTGGGCCCGTTAGATTTTCATGAAAAACCTGAAGATTAGTAGTAGTTCCGCAGTTTAACGACATCTTATGGCATCAAAGGCCGTTGCCGTCGCCCTCCTCCTTTATCCAGGCTTGGGACTGGCAATACCCCCAAGCAAGGCAGTTGACGATTGTTATAGCATTCGTTGAAGGCGTTTAAAAGGTGTCTAAGTAGAGCATTTAATTATTTATTCTTTACCGACATCTTAAGGCATCAAAGGCCGTTGCTGTCGCCCTCCTCCTTTATCCAGGCTTGGGACAGGCACTACCCACAAACAAGGCAGTGTATTCGCATTTGCGCTCCGTCACTGCCTTGTTTGGGGGGTAGTGCCAGTTCCAAGTCTGGATAATGGAGCAGGGCGACGGCAACGGCCTTTGAAGCCATAAGATGTCGTTAAACTGAGGAACTACTACTACTAACCTCATTGGGGTATTTAGCGGGGTTGCGGTTGGTCAGAAGGGCAGTGGTGGCGCTAGCTGGCACTTTTTCATTCAACAGTTTAAGCCAAAACTAAGCTTTATTGTCGGTCTGTTTTTGTAATTGCTACTGGCAAAATGTGAGCATTTATCTTTGTAATCGTAATCTCGAAATTTCTAAAGCGCTAATTAAAAGCGAAGCTCAGGGCACCAGCTTATTCACGAGCGCTGCGTCAAGTCAGTGGGGTTGTCTGAAGATGCCTTGTCAAGAACCAGGTCCGGTTGCCAGAAGACCAGAGAGAGAAGGGCGAGAGGAGGTTTGTCTTGCACAAAGAAAGATAATTTTACCTACCTACTTACCTACCTACCTACCTACCTAACTAACTAAATAATAACTACCTATTGAATGAATGAACGAACGAACGACTAAATGACTGATTGAACACTCTACTGATTTACATACTTACTTACTTATTTGGGTTTAAATTCACCGACATTTTAATCTCATTTTTAAGATCTCGAACTTTTTGGTTCGTTCTTTTCTTCCGTCCAAGGACTCGACTAGCAGATTTTGTAAACAAAGACCGTTTAAAATAAATTAACATGCCTTAATTCATTTAATTACTAACTATCGCAGCCCGTAACTAATTTTCGATCCTTTGCAGTTATGGTAATTTAATTAAGGAGCGTTTTATGCAAGGGCATGCAAGCGTTCTTAGGGCGTGATTATTTTATATATGTTTTCTTCCATTTCGAAGTCCTGCCAATCATTTTTGGCCCCGCCCCAAATTCTGACATCTCTATAGAGCTTTAATGCATGCGTGAGGTCACACACAGTTACCGTAATCTTCAGTGCACTGTCCCCTATAAATGCCAAGGTTCAACGGCATTTTACTCGTTCCCTTGGAAGGCAATTTGTTCTGAATAATTAGGACGCAATTACCATATTACATAGGAATTAACATAATGTTTCTGACCCATTTTTTTTACCCTTGCATGCAGAAGTGCGATCATAGTATTATTATCTGTATTATTATTGTATGTCAAGAAGAGTGCAATTTCTGCCGTCCAATGAGCACAGCCAAAAATAGGTCAGGCACGCCCCTTAAGATATAGTGCGAAATTTATAAATCATCAAATTCAATAACCATATATTTATGTACAGTAATACATAGGTTGGGAAACAAAACGTTATCCTAAAGATGGTATCTTATTACATATCTCTAGATTACCTTCAACAAAGTGTATGTTAAATGTGAGATATTAATCAATCAATTAATTAATTATTCAGTCAGTCAGCTAGCCAGCCAGCCAACCAACCAACTAACAAATCAATCAAACAAACAATCAGCAAATCAATCAATCAACCAACAAATCAATCAATCAACAAATCAATCAATCAACAACTCAATCAACAAATCAATCAATCAATCGATCAGCCAACAAATCAATCAATCAATCAATCAGCAACTCAATCAATCAACCAGTCAACAAATCAATCAATCAACAAAACAATCATTCAACAAATCAATCAATAGATCAATCAATTAATTAATGCATAAGGTAATTATGATACCTGGTTATTCGTTCCGACATCGAGTGTGATGGGCAGACAGTGTCGAGGTTGGACCCCGGCACAGGCCGTGTAGAGACAGAGCTTCCCCACTGGAATCCCCATTCCATTGGCTCCAAGGTCACCCAGTCCGAGGATTCGCTCCCCATCCGTCACCACGATCACCTGCCATGGCAACCACACGACTGAAACACGCGATGAGAAGTCAGGCAGTGACTGACTGACTGACTGACTGATGCCTCATTCATTCATTCATTTACTGAAAACTTGCCGCGTGAAAGTGAATGAGTGAATGAGTGAGTGACGGATGGATGGATGGAAGGATTGATGGATGGATGAAAGGATGGATGGATGGATGGAAGGATGGATGTATTGGATGGATGGATGGACTGTGGAATGGTTGAAGTGTTTGATTAACTGACTGACTGAGTGACTGACTGACTGACTGAATGACTAAGTGACCAATTGAATCAGTGAGTGAGTGACCGACTGAGTGACTGACTGATTGAATGAGCGAGTGACTGAATGAGCGAGTGACTGAATGAGCGAGTGACTGAATGAGCGAGTGACTGAATTATTGACTGAATTAACATCATCAATATATAGGTCATATATAGGTCATAGTCTCTTGAACTTTGAACTGACTTCGACCGACTTTTCCGGCCAATTGTCGAGGACTTTAGAAACGCTACCCGCCTCGTTGATCGAGATATACAGACCCCTATAACGCATTGTAATCTCACGCTAATTCCGAATTACTAATTACGCTAATTAATACGACCTGTTCATATGTAACAGGTTTTTTGAGAAAGAGAGAAAACATTTAGGATGACGACGACGATGATGATAATAATAATGACAATGATTATGAAGATCACAGTCATCGTCATGGATGACGATTATGATGATGATGATGATGATGATGAAGAAGAAGATGATGATGACGATGAAGTTGATGATGAAGATGAAGACGATGATGATAGTGATGGCGCTGTGACGATAATGACGAGGTCGCTGTGATGATGGTGACGATGCTGGTGGTGGTGGTGATGATAATGATGATAATGATGGCGATGATAAGGGTTATGATGATAGCTATGATGATGATGTCAGTGGTGATGTTGTTCACTGACAACCAAACGCCAAGCACAATCGGAATGCCTTTCAGACTTCTAACTATCAAACTACTAACATCGGGTTCCTGAGCACGAGGCCATATTTCTGACAAGCCAGTCCGACAGTCGGCGTATAGACGATTGGCATAGTCAGCACGATGTTATCATTGACGAAGCGGTAGAACAGGTTCTCGTTGCGCTCCAGTAAACCCATCAGGTAGATGTACTTGTCAAGGTCATTCTCGCATCTGTTCAGGTTCTCGAGGACTAAGGTATTCAGCTCTGATGGGGTTTGAACTGCAGGGGGCAGGAGACCGAGGATACCCAGCTGCCACCTCTCTTTGACGGTGAAGGACAAACCCTGGAATAAAAGTATTGTCCCATACGATCCCGAGGCTAAGAAAATGAAGTCGCTAACATTTAATGTCCACAGCTGTCTCTAGCTTACAGAACTGCTTTTCTCTTCTTGGGTCCTTTTTACGGCTCTCTGTAAGTAAAGTATCTCATACCCCAAAAGTGAGACGTAGGGGAGGCTCTCATTTCCTTCTGCTTAGGCCCTTGATAGTGGCGTAGCTAGCCTTCCGAGAGCCCTTGTGCAAACTCAAATTTGGCTATTCTGCTTTAAGTAATTGAGCTACCGGACTTTGGCCCCTTGGGGGCCCAGGCGGCCCTGGCCTTGTGGGCCCTTCTGGTTTGCGCAACCTGCACAATCTATTGTTACGCCTCTGGCCCTTGAGCCGGTAATGGACCAATCCCAAGGTCCTGGACACGGGGACCAGTGCATCGCAGGACTTGCCGTTTACTTCCCAGCTTATGCCGGCATTAAATTCTACTGCTTGGTGACAAAGGCACGGCGTGCGCAAACAATTCAGCTACCCCAACCAGCTAGCTAGTTACCACAACTCAGTTATCCCAATCCAGTTACCCCAACCAGTTACCCCAATTCAGTTACCCCAATATTGGGATTTACCCCAATCCAGTTACCCCGATCCAGTTGTCCCCATTCAGTATGTTCACATCGGACCACGTGATCTGAATTGATCAAATTATAATCAAATCTAAATTGCTCAAATTATGATCTGCTCAAACTTAATCTGATGTAGTCCAAACCATCGGATGATAATGCTGGTTGGCTGGCGCTATACAAATCCACATAAATATGGGTTCTTTGAGGAGAGTCAACAGATGACGTCGCAATTAAAACTGTGTGAATTTGGCGACACAGTCGGATGGTTAGAGATGGTCGATAGATGTTAATTGGTTGGTCGCTAATTGGGTATCAGGTGAATTCACGTCGACTAACTGGGCTAATTACCACGGCAATTAGATTTACTCGGAAAAACAATGGAGAAACACATGGAGGGAGGGAGTGAGGGAGTGAAGGAGGGATGGAGGAAGAGAGGGAGGAACGGAGGGACGGAGGAAAGGACGGAGGAACAGACAGACAGACAGAGACACGGATGTGAGGCAGAGTGACAGAAAACGGATGGATGGGATGGATGGATGAACAGATTGGTAAATAAATGGATGGATGGCTGGATGGATGGATAGATAGATGTTTGGATATTAATAATCTTACTCATCAATTCCTAACCCTTATTCTAAGCTTCAACACTCACTCTAACCTTATTCATCGACTCCAAACAAATCCTAACTCTAACCTAAGTCATTGATCGCACCCAATTCCCAACACAGTCTAATCCAACTTAAACAAACCATGATTCTACACCTATTGCCATTGTCCTCCATACGCCTTATCACCCTCATGGGGCAAACTGCACTGGGTCCCTGAATATCTCGTCAGCTGTTCATCTGAACATTACTGACCAGCAACCGATGCCCAGAGAATTATTACATCGTAATCGTAAACTCGAAATTCCTAAAGCGCTACTTAAAAGCCAAGCCCAGGCACCGGCTTCTTCACGAGCGCTGCGTCAAGTCAGTGGGGTCACCAGAACATCAACGACCATTAACAGAAGCCCAGTAAATGATTACAACGACACGACCATGATTACAGCCAGGCCACCGAAGTCATGTCAAGCTTCGAAGCCGGTTCCAACCTTATTGATTCTCGGATCACGGAGCACATGGACTCCTCGCGCGTTGATCTTCCGTAGATGATCCCCCTCGCTGCCCGGAATTATCCGGTTCTCCCCCCCATTGTCCACCTGTTTGCAGCGACTGCTCAACACGTTCCCCATCTTCACTCATCAACAACTACGAAGACAACGACAAACCGAATGATGAAGGCAGGTTGTTGGTGCACATACATACATACACACACAGACATACACATACATACATACATACTTTGTTTGCATACACATGTACATACCGACCTACATACATACACGAATATACATATATATACATCTGAATACGACAAAGCTTCTGCATGACTATATAAATATATATATATCTGACAACGACTAAGCATATATATGTCAATAAACTTATATACAAATATATATACATATATATACATGTGACAACGACTAATCATATATATATATGACTGAAATCTGACAACGACTAAGCATATATATATATATATATAAGATTAGATTATATCAGATTAGATGAGATTAGATATATATGCTTAGTCGTTGTCAGATTTCAGTCATATTTGTCAGGAGGGGGGTATCGTGAAAATTATTGTTATATTATCTGTCAACGATGAAAGAAAAATCAAATTTCTTGGTCGTAGATCAGAGAGACCAACCAACAGATTGTGAACAAACAACGAAGGACAGAGGCTAGGCATACAGTGAGACAGTCAGGCAGACAGACAGACACAGAGTGACAGACACTAACATATGCAGACATACAGAAAGTCACATACAAAGAGACAAACACACAGAGAGAAGGGCACACATACATACATACAGACAGAGAGACAGATACGCGGAGAGACGGGCACACATACAGACAGGCATACAGACAGACAGACACTCAGACAAACACTCAGACAGACAGGCACAATAAAGGTAGACACATGCAGACACACATCCAGATATACAGAAAGTCACATAAAGACAGCCAAACACACGTACAAACAGATATACAAACAGACTGAGACAGACAGACAGACAGACATACAAAAACACATACAAACAGACATACAAATAGACTGGGACAGACAGACAGAGAGACAAACAGACATACAAAGACACACATACAAACAGACATACAAACAGACTGGGACAGACAGACAGACAGAGAAACAGACATACAAAAACACATACAAACAGACATACAAACAGACTGGAACAGACAGACAGACGGAAGGACGGACGAACGGACAGATAGAGCACCACATATCGGCTAATCAGCCAAACCAATCCTAGGCACGGGTGTGGATTTGTTCTACCTCACCGAATCGCATGAAATTTTACCAAATGGTACAATCAAAATACATAGTCGAAAGCGCCTATTCCCGTCTTCCGGAAACGATCCGGAGATTTTCTGTGAATTTTCAAAGTGCCATCTTCCCTATGTAAAACGGTGCGACGCCATTGAAGTTTATCCAGATTCCGGAAGCGGTCAAATGTATGATGAACTTTTGTAACGCAATTTTATTTCTAATAATAACTACGACATATTCCAAATAAACTAGTAAAAAATATTAAAGTATTAAATGAAAAAATTATGCTAATTAATATTTAGAAATGCTTAAATAACTGCAGAAATTATTGTAATTGCATCAATTAGCCTACACATTACGATTACATTGAACACCAGATCAACCAAAATTGTTGACAAATCAAGTCAGAACCTTGCTCTCGTTTTTAACAACACAGAATAATTGAGTATTTTTATTATTCGAATGCTGCAGTTATTTCAGCATTTCGCCTATTCCCGTCGTTTCCGGAAGACGGGAATAGGCGCGTTCGACTATATATTTTGATAGCTACCATTTGGTAAAATATCATGCAATTCGGTGAGGTAGAATAAATCTATACCCGTACCCAATCGTATCTACATTTTAACTTATCACACACAGATAAGCTATTTAATGCTAAAATAACAAAACCACAAAACTAATTACTAAATTCCAATTAAAATTATCTAAAACCTACTGATCTCTAGTAATTCAAAACTCACCAACTTACCGCATCTGCAGAATCCCAGCCACAAAATTTCTGCAGAAATTTTAAAGAAACTTTTTACAGTTGAGAAAATTTTCAAGGACAGCATTACGTCATATCACACACAGATGACGTCATCATCACCGACCGCTGACGTCATCTGATTATGACGCCATCCGCAGAACAAATCGTTTGTCGCGATTGAGAAAACATGAAAGGCGTTGTCATAGTTACGTTTGGACAGCTTTAGCGGATCGCTGAACAAATGCTTAACACGGTATCAAATCTAATCTAATCTAATCCAATCTAATCTAAGTCCAGTCCAGTCCAGTCCAATCGGTGCTATATGAATTTCTGGATTATGTACATCTAATCTAATCTATTCTTAGAACTTCCTTAGCCCCATTATAATAATGCACTAAGCATAAATCGATAGCGTTCAAACATAAACTCGGGAAAAGACGCGACCGCGGTTCTCCCCCTTCGAAATGCAGGAAGAGATACGGGGAAGACGCCGCGGATCATAACGAGGATCAAGAGAATGTTTGAGACCGGATTCTAACACAGACCAAGAAATACCCGGTACATCATAGTCCGGGTCGGTTCCCGATAACACCGGAGTCGACACGGGAAGATACCGACTCCTCTATATTGCTTGTCGCCACACACTGATCAGAGGACTGACTGAAGTGCGGGGAAGGGCCCCTCGTGCATAGGTGGGTACGAAGGTCCGTGTGTTTTACAAAAGGTTAGAGAGGGGACCTTCTCTTGAGTGTTCTATAGGGGTATCCTATCCCCTGAAGCAGTGTTGTTCGATAATTGCCAACTGAGATCTGGTACGGAAACTTACTCCGGAAGTCGTATACACAGAAATGGATCGAGATAGTGGGAAGATATATCCCCCAATATACAAGTGCGTAGGGCGGAAAGACAGAGGCTCGTCGTAAGACTTCCCTGTTCCCGGAACCGAGAAAACGACTGGTGTCTCAGAATATTGGCGGTAGCGGGCGAGTTACAAGATGTAAAATGGTGGTTAACGAGAAAGTCCTCACACAGAAAGGGAACGACTATTGCCGGTAAAGGAATGAATCCTGTTCTGAGTAAAGGCCATCCTCAGGACGTTGCCCATCCGGCGACCGCGGAAGAGGCAGAGTCGGATCCCGAGACCGAGTGTTAGTGTTGATTTCGTAAGGAAGCAGCCCATACTGAAAATTCCTTGAGAGAACGAACGATACGTGCAGATACGATACAGAGAGGCCATTTTACACTGAAAATACAAGGGGCAGTGAGGCGGGTGGCTCTGAGCGTAGAACTGGGCTGGAGTACCCCCACCCCGTGGACAGTTAGCCCGACAGAGAATGCCACAGTGTCTCACCTTGCATCTACTTGCCCGCGCAATGGCAAGAAACTAACAATAAATCATACGTAATGACGTGCCTAGGCAACTGATCCAGCCATTGTTCCCGTGCAACAGTCGTTCTTAATGCACACATCATTCCCCGTTCAATCTGTGGCAAGCTGTCGACGCGTGCCTGTCCGTTCATGTCACGACTCGCGCACGAGTGGCACGTTTTCGTCAACAGAAAAGCCGCCACATCATTGTCTTGGTCAAATGCAAATCAGCTCCGTAATGACACAGCGATATTTAATAACAGATTCGTGCACGATCAACTTGAAATTGTAATCGTAATCGTAAGCTCGAAATTTCTACAGCGCCCGACGAAAGCTGAATCGCTGGAACCAGCTTATTCACAGACGCTCAGTCAAAACAAAATCGATAGGCGGGAAGGGTTCGGTTCCAGGTCAAGATCCAAGAGTCAGACAGACAGACAGATGGATATTGTATCGATGCAAATATATGCATGCTTTGACCCGATTGCAGTTTGGCTTTGGTGGGCCATCGTTTGATGCCTTGTTTATTAATCGACGCGCCAGAGGTTACTGATTAATAATAATAATATTAATTATTATTATTATTACAATTATAAATATAATAATTATAACAATAACAACAACAGTAGTAGTTGCATCAGCAGTGGTAGTGGTAGTAGTAGTAGTAGTAGTTATATTTGTATTAACTGCGAGTTATGTATAATATCATTTAAACTCTCGGACAGCAGGCTTCAATTAAGACAATATGTCAGAATATATCGTCAATATTGTGACTCGAAATATCAGTTTATTGAGAGGAAACGTCTACACAAAACTTTCTATAGCATTAATAAGTGTGTCACCTTGTCGTTGTTAATTATTATTGTAATTGTAACTTTGTCGTTGTGAAATATAATTGCAATTGTAACTGTAATTTGAGATTTATAAAGCGCCTTTTAGAGGACAAACTCAACAGAGGTGCTTCCGACCTGAAAAAGTAAAATCAATGTTGAACAGTACAGTCTTCAGGCGCCTGCGGAACACTGAGAGGGGGAGAGAAAGGAGGTGTAATCATTATAATTATAATCATGTAATTATTATACTTATAATCATGTAGTCATTATAATTATATTAATTTAATCATTATAATTATAATCATGTAATCATTATAATTATATTAATGCAATCATTATCATTATAATCATTAATCATTATATTTATAATCATGTAATCATTATAATTATATTAATGTAATCATTATAATTATAATCATGTAATCATTATAATTATATTAATGTAATCATTTAATTATAATCATGTATTCATTATAATTATAATCATGTAATCATTATAATTATAATCATGTAATCATTATAATCATGTTGGTTGTCACTGGCATTGCTGACAGATCTACAGAATAAAATTATACAACAAACAAGTTTTCGCCAAACTGCACACAAAAGGTGAATCTAAACAACAATAACAGCAAAACAATAAAAGGTCAATAATTTATCACCCGAGTCGGAAATCTGCAATAACAAACAATTAACGTCGGTTTTCAAACAACTAATTCAATTTCGTTGTTAGGTAATTCCTTCTCCTGCGCAGAGCTGACAACTTCAGGCGTTGTACATTATGGTTAATTTATATTCATACATGTGCGCATGCCTCTTGAGCGATCAACATTAACACCCTACGAATGAACGGAGAAAGGGGTAATCGCACCGGGTGAAGTAACAATAAAATTCAAACTCTTTCTAAACTACCCGTATTCCGTACCGTGCCGTTATCCAAAAAATATGCAGTCCATCAATTAATCTTATGGCTTCACAGACAACTGTGCGTTAGTCACGTGAGCCCGTGACTAATACAGCAATCTGCTAAAATTGAGCATTATACTTCTTTGGCCGTTTACCACATTATATAATTCACGACCCGGGTGCCACGCTACGGACTGTCCCCGGGCCTCCGGGTACCCGCCTACAGGCCTAATTGCGATTGTAAAAATGCAGGCTTAATTTTATCGTGAAACCCTCAAAGTGAAAACATGCTTTTAGAAAAGACGAAGATTTTTCAAAGCACCCACAAAAAAACCCGAACAGTTGTAACTAAAACTCAGAATACGATAATTAGAAGTCAAGGGTTTTAGTTATCATTAATGAAAACTAAAAACAAAACTGAAAAAATAACAACTAGCTATAACTAAAATTTATGATATAAAAATATATAACTACAAATAAAAATAAAAATAGAATAATAATAAAAATTATTATTATTAACTTCTGTCGCAACTTCACTATCAGCAAACCCTTTACCTCACGAGACATATTTCCCAAACGTAAGTCACAGACGCGCATGCGAACTTAGATGTACATATACCCCCAATCCAGTTTATTGTGGGAATTTTAAATTGGGTTTTTCCATTGGGACCAAGCGAAAGGAGACAACACCCAACCGACCGACAAGTAGTGCGATCTAACCCTGTGTGTAGATTGGTAAGATTACAGAAGGAAAGAAGATAGGTCACCCAATGGAAAAGCAGGAAACTGGGTCAAGCTGGTCCCAAAGTAGACTGGAAACATTAAATACCAACGGTTTGTATGCATGCATATTTGTGTATGTTTGTGTGTATGTATGTGTGTAGACAATCAGTGTAACGGCTTTTAAGTACCTACCAAATTTGTTATGCGTACAGCCAACGCTAACTGGGTAACCCAGTTTGCCTTAACCAATGGTAATCATGTCAACCAATCAATATATTTAAAATCAACCAATCAGAGAGCGCTATTTAGTTGACCCAATTTCCTGATGTTCCTTCAAATTTTCGTCAACGCTAAGTGACCCAGTTTCAGATTTGTTCGAGTGCGCTGTCTTCCTCTGTCCAATCCGTGGTCGGTCGTGGAGCGCGCATGCGCCGCCCTAGAGCTCGGCGGAGTAGAGCTGCGAGCGGACGAAGGCGTTCTTGTCTGCCGGTTCCGGTGAGAAGGTGGCCAGCTGCTTGGCGAACATGTATTCGGTCAGGTGGACGGCCAGTCGGATGGACACCTCACGAATCTTGGTCAGCGGTGGATAGACGAGACCCTGTTGCATGTCCTCTGCGCTGACCATGCTGGACAATGACTGGACACAGATAGCCAACCAAAACAACAACACTGATGAATGGAAGCAGACGTCGAAAAGGAAAAATACTGTCGTCGTCATCAGCAGCATTATTGTTGGCATTATCGTCGTCGTCGTCGTCGTCCTCCTCCTCCTCATCTTCTACGTCATTCTCCTCCCCCTCCTCCTCCTCCTCCTCCTCATCATCGTCACCACCACCATCGTCGTCATCATCATCATCATCATCATTATCATCATCGTGCTGCTTCCTCTCTTCTGCTCTTCTCCTGCATTCTCTCTTCCTCCTCCTGCTTCCTCTCTCCTCCTGCTGTTTCCGCTCTCCTCCTCCTCCTCTTTCTTTCTACTCCTCCTCCTCCTTGTCCTCCTTCAACTCCTCACATCATGAGCAGAAACGTGCAGAAGCTCTGGAGACTTCAAACCGCTGGAAATCGTCATTAATTTGTCTAATCTTCACCAGGTGGAGCTAGTTCTGGCACCGAAGAATACAATACACTAGGGTTTCTGCTGCCACCTGGCGAATATTAGACAAATAGCAACTCGCCACCTGGCGAATAAACTATTGCTGCTAAGAAAGTTTGCGCAGGTACTGTGTGTGTTTGTGTGTGTGTGTGCATTTATAAAACGCCCTTTTTGACAATTCACAAAAGCGAGGTGAATGAGCAGTTGCTCAAAACACTACGTTAGTTTAACTCCGTTTGCTTAAGCTTATCTTACTTTGGCTTACCATGTTTTAGAATACCTTGCCTTAAGTTTACCTTACCTAACCTTACCTCAACTACCATCAGCTTGCCTTATTAGGGCTCCACCACTGCCTTTAGTCGGGTAGTGCCAGTCCCAGGCCTGGGTAAAGGAAGAGGGCGACGTCAACGACCTTTGATGCCACAAGATGATGTTAAAAACTGGATAATACAGTGTTACATTAAGACACCTTTAAAACGCTGCGGATCGACGTTATAATAAACAGGGAGAAGTAACAACGTCATTTGTTTGTTTTTGGCGTATTGTAAGGTCGACGTAAACGGTCCTTGTCGGCCGCAAGATGTCGTGAAACACTGGATCATACGAGGCTACATTTAGACACCCTTTAAACACTTTTGACCGTAGATATATTAATGAACTCCGACCAATCCAACTGCCTTTATTCGGGTAGTGCCAGTCCCAAGCCTGGATAAAGGAGGAGGGCGACGTCAATGGCTTTTAATGCCATAAGATGTCGTTAAACACTTGAACTACTAACTTGTCTTATCTGACCTTACCTCACCTCACTTTAGCTTGTCTTAGGTATGTATCCGTCTATTTACATAGTTTCCTCTTTACTTAACTTACCTTCCATTACCTTCTATACTCTAAAAACGAGATTTTGGGGTAGAAAGGTTTGGGGTAATTTACCTGCGCCGCGGCGAGGAAGACTCCTTCGGTGATGTGCTTCGCTCGGCAGGCCGCAGCTGTGAGGCCAACCCCCGGGAATATGTAGGCGTTGTTGCCCTGACTCGGGGTGAAGGTCCTCTCGTCAACGGTGACCGGTGGAAAGGGACTTCCGCTGGCGAAAATACACCGACCCTTAGAAAAACAGCGGCTGTGTAAAGTCATCGTAATTGTAATCGCTGATTTATCTAGCGCCTGACTGAGGTAAATTCAAATGAGAGGCATCAAAAATGATTCATTCAGATTAGAGTGCATCAAACCATACGATTAAAATAGGTTAGGTTAGCTAAGATTAGGATTTGGATTAGGTTAGATTAGGATTTGGATTAGGTTAGGTCAGATTAAGACTAGGTTAGATTAGGTTTTGGATTAGGTTAGATTAGAATTAGGATTAAGTTAGATTAGGATTTGGATTAAGTTAGATTAGGATTTGGATTAGGTTAGGTTAGATTAGGATTAGGTTAGATTAGGATTTGGATTAGGTTAGATTAGAATTAGGATTAAGTTAGATTAGGATTTGGATTAAGTTAGATTAGGATTTGGATTAGGTTAGGTTAGATTAGGATTATGTTAGATTAGGATTTGGATTAGGTTAGATTATGATTTTGATTAGGTTAGGTTAGATTAGGATTTGGATTAGGTTAGACTATAATTTGGATTAGGTTAGATTATGATTTGGATTAGATTAGGATTTGGATTAGGTTAGACTGAATTAGATTGGATTAGAATAGATTGGATCGGATTAGATTAGATTAATCTGAATTCGGTTCTCCTCGCCGATACAATTCCGACTGCATTTTTGAACGTGTTACAATTTCTGAAAGCAGTTTCACGTCAAGCGCCATCGACTGATGCCTTGTGCTTTTGGATAACGGCGCTATACTAGTTTCAGTGTTAGATTAGAAGCTTATAGAACGCAGACGAACCGTTAAACTAGAGGGAAGCGAGGTACCCGTTGGCGTGGCGCCCATTCAAAGGGGCCGCAGTGGTGAAGGATCTCACTCGATGAATTCATTGAAAAATGAACAAGGTCGAGGCCATAGGGTCGCTATTGAAAAACGCCTACATTTACATGTACATTTACCTGGGTGATCGTGTAAGCTTGTTCGGCTGTGCATTCGGCCTTGCTGGTCGGGTTACTGAGAGCAAAGACGATCGGTCTGTCGTTCTGTGAGGCCATGGTACGCAAGATAGACTCCGAGAAAGCGCCAGGAATCGCAGCCACTCCTGTAGCAACAGCAAACACAACGACCCCTGTCAACATCTATGTAATCCAATGCACTCTAACCTCTAACCTGACCTCTCCTGACCTTAACTACACTAACCCACTCTAACCTAAGCTACTCTGATCTACGCTATACTTCCGCCGATTGACTGTAACACGGAGAGTGCTGGTTCGAGAGTACGGGTTCGAAAATATGGGTTCCAGAGTACGGGCTAGAAAACGTGGGTTCCAGAGTACGGGCTAGAAAACGTGGGTTCCAGAGTACGGGCTAGAAAACGTGGGTTCCAGAGTACGGGCTAGAAAACATGGGTTCCAGAGTACGAGTTAGAAAACGTGGGTTCCAGAGTACGGGCTAGAAAACGTGGGTTCCAGAGTACGAGTTAGAAAACGTGGGTTCCGGAGTACGGGCTAGAAAACGTGGGTTCCAGAGTACGAGTTAGAAAACGTGGGTTCCATAGTACGAGTTAGAAAACGTGGGTTCCAGAGTACGGGCTAGAAAACGTGGGTTCCAGAGTACGGCTTCGGAAATCCATCTCTCAGACGGTTACTGTGTGGGGACCTTGAGACCTGAGTAAGTCCTTCACTCACATCTGCTTAACGTCGTCGTTTGAAGCTCAGTCATTAGAGAGTGGTGCTTAATAAATGCAGAAATACGAATGGTGTAATCTAATCTACTCTAATCTTCCATCTACATTACTCCAATCTAATCAAAATGAATAAAATCGATTCGAAAATTATAGAATCTGTTCTGACTTCTACAGCGCCGTTATCATAATTCACAAGGCATCAATCAGTGGTTGTTTCATGTAAAACCTTAGTCAGAAACCGCGATCAAAATCCGATGACTCCGGAAGTTATTAGCAGCTTCTAAAGCGCCACCTTTTAACGCACAATCCATCAACAGATGGCGCAAGGCAGGGTACGGTGAGTAAGGAAGTTGAAAGAGGTGATTCTAGAGAAATATTTGCCGTCAGCTTTAGCGTTGATACGAAAACGAATACCTATAATCGCGTTTGGCTTTAGAAGTTTAACGGCTTCTTCAAGGGTGTCACACGGTGGGTGGTCGTGAGCAAAGACGGCCTTCAACGGCGTTAATCCCCCCTTTGGACGATCCTGTTTTAACACAGACAGATGACAAGATAACCGAATGTCCAGATGACAAGGTAACCGAATGTCCAGATGACAATATATCCGAATATACAGATAGATGACAATATACGGGATTTAAATATGACAAGTTAAACGAATAGATGGATGGATGGATGAATGGAAGGAAGGATGGATGGGTGGGTGTATGGGTGGGTGGAAGGATGAATGGATGGATGGATCGATCGATGATAAGATGGATGGATGATAAGATGGATGATAGAATGGATAAAACGAATGGAGTGATGGAAGGATGGATGGATGGATGGATGGATGGGTGGATGGAGGGATGGATGGATGGGTGGATGGATGAATGGATGGATAAGATGGATGGATAAGACGGATGATAAGATGGATGATGAAATGGATCAGATGGATGGAATGATGGAGGGATGGGTGGATGGAAGGATGGATGGATGGAACGATGGATGGATGGATAGAAGGATGGATGGATGGATGAAACGATGGATGGGTGGGTGGATAGATGGGTGGGTGGGTGGATGGATGGATGGATGGTAAAACTGACTGACTGACTGTCTGTCTGACTGACTAACTGACTGACTGACCGACCGACTGACTGACTGACCGACCGACTAATAGACTGAGGCTTTGAAAAACGACCGACCTTGACGATGAGTCCCTTGGAATCGACCAGCCAGACTTTCTCAATGGCTTCCTCTTTCGTTTTGCCCTCGGTTTGAATGGCACCGACCAGCAACTGAGCGATCCCTAGAGCCGCCTAGAAACCACCGGAAGAAACAGAGTGACTTACATGTGTCTGTCTGTTCTGCTGTCTGTATCTGTCCCTGTCCCTGTCTGTCTGTCTGCTTCTGACTCTATGTCTTATTGTTTCTCTAGATAGAAAAGTTACCTCACCCGCCGTCTGCGCTGCATCAACTCCTGTCTCTGCTTCTTTTGTTTGAGAGATTATTGAGGCGCTTCATAAATGCTGTCGACATGTGTATGTTTGTGTGCGTATGTTAGTGTGTATGTATGTGTGGTTGTGTGCGTATGTTTGTGTGTATGTATATATGGTTGTGTGTGCTTGTGTGTGTTTGTGTGTATGTTTGTATGTGTATGTTTGTATGTGTGTATGTGCGTGTTTGTGTGCTTGTGTGTGTATGTATGTGTTTGTGAGTGAGTGTATGTATATGTGTTTGTTGGTATGCTTGTCTGCTTGTATGTGTATGTGTTTGTGTGCGTGAGTGTGTATGTGTGTGTTTGTGTGTGTGTTTGTGTGTATATATGTGTATGTGTAATGTGTACGTGTGTTTGTATGCATGTGTGTGTATGTGTACTGTGCGTGTGAGTGTGTGTTTGTGTGTGTTTGTGTGTATATATGTGTATGTGTAATGTGTATATGTGTGTTTGTGTGTATGTTGTATGTATGTGTGTATGCGTGAGTGTTTGTCGTGTGAGGTGGCTTGGGTGGTCACTTGCCTCTCCTGCTCCCTGGAATAGGAAGGTGTGGTCAGACAGTTTCTTTCCGGTCATCTTACAACTAGACATCAGTCCAGCTACAGTCACTGCCGCTGTTCCTAGACATACAACGACGGTCAACGAAATTCAATGCTATGTAACAATGGTCAGGCATATATTGCTGTCTGTCTGTGAGTCTGCCTGTGTGGGTGTCTGTGTGTCTGTCTGTGAGTGTCTGTGTGTGTCTGTCTGTCTGTCTGTCTGTCTATCTGTCTATTCATCTATATACAAACCCATGTGCGTCTGTTTGTTCATCCGTCCGTCCGCCTGCCTACCTGTCTAATTTGTCTGTCCATCCGTCTGTCTCTCCACCTGTCTGTCTGCATGTATGTCTGTCAGTTTGTGTTTGTTTGTTTGTGTCTGTGTGTGTCTGTGTGTGTGTCTGTGTCTGTGTGTGTGTCTGTGTGTGTTTCTGTCTGTCTGTCTGTCTGTCTGTCTGTCTGTCTGTCGTCTGTCTGTCTGTCTGTCTGTCTGTCTGTCTGTCTGTCTGTCTGTCTGTCTGTCTGTCTGTCCTGACCTTGTATGTCGTCGTTGAAGGTGCAGTATTTGTCTCGATATTTCTCCAGAAGTCGGAAGGCGTTGTGATTTCCAAAATCCTCAAATTGGATCAATGTGTATTGACCAAATCTGCAACAATCAGACAACAGTAGTGACAACGGCAACAACGATCACGAGAACCGGCGCTATAAAAATTTGCCAACTGTTACAGAAGATTATTTAGTCATGTGCCACTAACCGAAACATACATATTCATTAGGGCTATTATAGAAAATGAATATTCATGAGGACGCGTGTTTTAGTAAATGCATATTCATGCTGAGCTTTTAAATATTTTTAGCAGCCTTCAATAGGAAGTATAAGCGACTTCATTTGTTAGGTCTCGGCTTATGAGGGCGGCTGGCTTTTCCACCGACAGGTTGCGGTCAATGTACTCATTTGTAGCCGAGTCCACAAGAGGGCACAAGTTGTGGAGATTTTAAGCCAAGAACTCTTAGTTGAGGTAAGCAACTGCGTATTAACAATGGACTTATATACCTAACATATGCATATTAATCACTTAATATATGCATATTAATCACTTAGCATATACATATTAATCACTTAACATATGCATATTAATTGCTTAACATATGCATATTAATCACTTAACATATGCATATTAATCACTTAGCATATACATATTAATCACTTAACATATGCATATTAATTGCTTAACATATGCATATTAATCACTTAACATATGCATATTAATCACTCAATAAATACATATTAATCACTGCGTATTTTCAAACATGACTATTCAATTAAATGTTAATATTAAAATCTAATGGTTACTGATGTAGTTAAGAGAAAATATCATGAAATATCAAAACCGATGTAAAGGTGTCCTTGGTGGACCATGGCCTGGAGGGTTAGAGGGGGTCATAGGGTGAAGGGGTGAAAGGGTCAGACCTTTTGACGACGGCCTTCATGAACTCGTCAAGGAAGTCGTCATACTGTTGGCCGGTGACTCTTTTTTGACGCAGTCCGACGTAGAGAGGATCGTTTAGAAGGTTCTACCACGAACAGAAAATCAGTGATCCAGAATTGAAAGTCACTAATCCACCTCCGTCCCTAAATATATATCTGTCTGTGTGTGTGTGTGTGTCTGTGTGTGTATTTTCGTAAATGTGTGTCTGTCTGTCTGTCTATTTGCCTGTCTCATCAGAACCTTGTCCCATTTGCTTTGTTTTGCTTTATGTGTCTGTCTGTCTGTCTCTGTGTGTCTGCATGTATATGTGTCTGTGTGTCTATTTGTCTCATCAGAACCTTGTCCCATTCGCTTTGTTTTGCCTTGTCTGTCTGTCTGTCTGTCTGTCTGCTGTATCGACTTATATATCTGTCTGTCTGTCTGTCGGTCTTTCTCTAGGTCTGTCTGTCTGTGGTAACAATATGAACGATCAATTGAAGTGTGTGTTAGTTTTAAGAGATCGTTGTATTCTGAGATTTTAGGCCCATCCATTGTTAGAGATAGCTTATGGCTGCAGCGCCGTTCACGTCCACCGTACCTTACCACTGGGCCCGTTAGATTTCCATGAAAAACCTGTAGACTAGTAGTAGTTCCAGTGTTTAACGACATCTTATGGCATCAAAGGCCATTGCAGTCGCCCTCCTCCTTTATCCAGGCTTGGGACTGGCTTTACCCACAAACAAGCCAGTGGCGGAGTTGTCTAACTATAATAATAATAAGTTCCTCAGTTTAACGACAGCTTATGGCATCAAAGGCCGTTGCCGTCGCCCTCCTCCTTTATCCAGGCTTGGGACTGGCACTACCTCCAAACATGGCAGTGGCGGAGTTGTGTCTAACTATAGTAGTTCCACAGTTTAACGACAGCTTATGGCATCAAAGGCCGTTGCCGTCGCCCTCCTCCTTTATCCAGGCTTGGGACTGGCACTACCCCCAAACAAGGCAGTGGCGGAGTTAACGTGTGCCAGGCCCAGTTATACGGAGATAGAGACGATTAAAAGAGGTGTCTAATATTATCCGGCAGACAAGCGATGTCTGCGAGTGTTCTTGTTGATTCTATTGACTGCTTTACGGAAACATCACGGAATAACCCCACGTAGTTTGGAAATGGACCGCGTGAAGAAAGAACCGGACAAAGAGCAGTAGTATCATCGTCCGCGGCCAGAGGGTGTCGTCTTATTGCCAAAACGCGGCCCAGACGGGAGGTTGTTTTCGTGAACTGTGACCTGTATTGTTCTACGTCTATTTGTAGATGCTTGTTGCACCCACAACCCTGATCTTTGCCTACCCAACAAAGAGCCTTCGGATTGGTTCATATATAGTTCAGAGGCTTTGAAATTAGGTCAACATTGGTGCCTCCCTACCGCATGTGTTTATGTATGTATGTATGTAATTTGTAACTGTAATTCAGAATTCATATAGCGCCACTTCAAGAAAGAGCAATCCGAGACGCTCCGGCCCAATGTCCAATAGCTAATATGTGCATATGTATATGTATGTATGTGTATGTATGTATGTATGTGTGTTTACGTATGTATGTATGTATGTATGCATGTGTATGTATATATTGTGTTTGTATGAATATATGCCTGCCTGCCTGCCTGCCTGTTTGTGTGTATGTCTGTACACTTTTTTCTGTGACTTGAAGCCTTGACCCTTCTCATTTGTCAAAGGACTTATGAGTTGGCGACAAAGTGGTGACCTCGTCACACTTTTACCCCCACCAGAATCCACTCTCTCTCAGATTCCAACGATTCGATTGTTTCAAACGTATAAGCGACATTTCGCAGGGTATCAACGACCCTGAATTGAACTTAAACACCCGAACTTATCGCCACGCAACGCACATAAATTCGCCCAACCAACGTAATTGTTACTCCGCTACTGCCTTGTTTGGGGGTCGTGCCAGTCCCAAGCCTGGATAAAGGAGGAGGGCGACGGCAACGGTCTTTGGTGGCATAAGCTGTCGTTAAACTGAGTAACTACTAATTGTTAATGGCAAAGTGTAAGCTTTTATCTTCGTAATCGTAATCTCGAAATTTCTAAAGCGCTACTCAAAAGCCAAGCTTATTCACGAGCGCTGCTTAAAGTCAGTGGGGTTGTCCGAAGGTGCCTTGTCAAGAAGAAGTCCGGTTGCCAGAAGACCAGAGAGAGAAGGGCGAGAGGAGATTTGTCTTGCACAAAGAAAGATAATTTTACCTACCTACTTACCTACCTACCTAACTAACTAACTAACTAAATGGTAACTACCTATTGAATCAATGAATGAACGAACGAACGACTAAATGACTGACTGAACAATCTACTGATTTACATACTTACTTACTTATTTGGGTTTAAATTCACCAACATTTTAATCTTATTTTTGAAATCTCTAACTTTCTTGTTCCTTCTTTACTTCCGTCCAGGGACTCGACTTGCAGATTTTGTAAACAAAGACCGTTTAAAATAAATTAACATGCCTTAATTCATTTAATTACTAACTATCGCAGCCCGTAACTAATTTTCGATCCTTTGCAGTTATGGTAATTTAGTTAAGGAGCGTTTTATGCAAGGGCATGCAAGCGTTCTTAGGGCGTGATTATTTTAGATATGTTTTCTTCAATTTCAAAGACCTGCCAATCATTTTTTGGAACCGCCCCAAACTCTGACATCTCAATAGAGCTTTAATACATGCATGACGTCATACACCGTTACCGTAATCTCCAGTGCACTGTCCCCGATAAAAGCCAAGGTTCAACTGCATTTTACTCGTTCCCTTGCCAGAGGATTTGTCGGGAGCAAGTCAATTTGTTCTGAATAATTAGGACGCAATTACCATATTTCACAGGAATTAACATAATGATTCTGACCCCGTTTTTTTACTCTTGCTTGCGGAAGTGTGATCATAGTATTATTATCTGCATTATTAATTGTATGTCGAGAAGAGTGCAATTTCTGCCGTCCAATGAGCACAGCCAAAAATAGGTCAGGCACACCCTTTAATATATAATCCGAAATATATATCATCAAATTCAATAATCATATATTTATGTACAGTTATACATAGTTTGGGAAACAAAACGTTATCCTAAAGATGGTATCTTATTACATATCTCTAGACAACCTTCAACAATGTGTATGTTAAATGTGAGACATTAATCAATCAATTAATTAATTAAATAATCAATCAGTTAGTCAGTCAGTCAGTCAATCAGTCAGTCAGTCAGTCAGTCAATCAGTCAGTCAGTCAGTCAATCAGTCAGTAAACCGACCGACCGATCGATCGATCAATTAATTAATGTATAAGGTAATTATGATACCTGGTTATTCGTTCCGACATCGAGTGTGATGGGCAGACAGTGTCGAGGTTGGACCCCGGCACAGGCCGTGTAGAGACAGAGCTTCCCCACTGGAATCCCCATTCCATTGGCTCCAAGGTCACCCAGTCCGAGGATTCGCTCCCCATCCGTCACCACGATCACCTGCCACGGCAACAACCAACACGACTGAAACACGCGATGAGAAGTCAGGCAGTGACTGACTGACCGACCGACTGACTGACTGACTGACTGATTGATTGACTGATTGATTGACTGACTGACTGACTGATTGGCTTCCTTCCTTCCTTCCTTCGTTCATTCATTCATTCATTCATTCATTCATTCGTTCGTTCGCTCGCTCATTCATTCATTCATTCATTCAGTTACTTAAAACTCGCCAAGTAATAGTGAGTGATTGAGTGAGTGTGAGTGAGTGAGTGAGTGATGAATGGGTAGATGGATGTATGTATTTGAAGGATGGATGGATTGATTGTGGGATGGTTGAAGTGATTGACTGACGGACTGACCGAATGACTAAATGAATGATCGAATCAGTGAGTGACTGAATGAGCGAGCGAGTGAATTATTGACTGGATTAACATCGTCAGTATTTAGGTCAGAAGTCTCTTGAACTTTGAACTGACCTCGACCGACTTTTCCGGCCAATTATCGAGGACTTCTGAGACGCTACCAGCATCGTTGATCGAGATATACAGACCCCTATAACGTATTGTAATCTCGCGCTAATTCCTAATTACTAATTACGCTAATTAATACGACCGGTTCATATGTAACAGGTTTTTGGGAAAGAGAGAAAACATTTAGGATGATGACGACGACGACGATGATGATAATGAACTTTATGATTTTGAAGATCATAGTCATCGTCACGGGTGATGACGATGATGATGATGATGATGACGTGATGGTTGTGATGATAATGTGATGATGTTGTGATGGTGGTGATGACGATGATGATGATGAAGATGATGATGTTGATGATGATGTTGATGATAACGATGTCGATGATGATGACTATGATGATGATGATGTCAGTGGTGATGTTGTCCATTGACAATCAAACGCCAGCACAACCCGAATGCCCTTCAGACTTCTAAAGCGCCACAATCAAACTACTAACATCGGGTTCCTGAGCACGAGGCCGTACTTCTGACAGGCCAGACCGACAGTCGGCGTATAGACGATTGGCATTGTCAGTACGATGTTGTCATTGACGAAGCGGTAGAACAGGTTCTCGTTGCGCTCCAGTAACCCCATCAGGTAGATGTACTTGTCCAGGTCGTTCTCGCATCTGTTCAGGTTCTCGAGGACTACGGTATGCAGCTCTGATGGGGTTTGAACTGCAGGGGGTATGAGACCGAGGATACCCAACTGCCGCCTCTCTTTGACGGTGAAGGACAAACCCTGGAATAAAAGTATTGTCCCATATGATCCCGAGGCTAAGAAAATGAAGTCGCTAACATTTAATGTCCACAGCTGTCTCTAGCTTACAGAACTGCTTTTCTCTTCTTGGGTCCTTTTTTACGGCTCACTGTAAGTAAAGCATCCCATATCCCACAAGTGAGACGTAGAGGAGGCTCTCATTTCCTTCTGTTTAGGCCCTTGAGCCCGCAATGAACGAATCCCAAGGTCCTGGAAACGGGGCCAGTGCATCGCAGGACTTGCCGTTCACTTCCTAGCTTATACCGGTACCAAATTCTACTGCATGGTACCAGAGGCATGGTGTGCGCAAACAACTTGCTCAGGGTCGTCAAACTTAATCTGAACTAGTCTGATATCACATAATGCTGGTTGGCCGGCGCTATACAAATCCACACAATATGGGTTCTTGGAGAAGAGTCAAGAGATGACGTGGCAATTAAAACTGTGTGAATTTGGCGACATAGTCGGATGGTTACAGATGGTCGATAGATGTTAATTGGTTGGTCGCTAATTGGGTAACAGATGAATTCACGTCGACTAACTGGGCTAATTACCACGGCAATTAGATTTACTCGGAAAAACAATGGAGAAACACATGGAGGGAGGGAGTGAAGGAGGGATAGAGGAAGAGAGGGAGGGAGGAAGAGAGGGAGGGACGGAAGGAGGGAGGGACGGAGGGACGGAGGAACAGACAGACAGACAGACAGAGACACGGATGTGAGGCAGAGTGACAGAAAACGGATGGATGGGATGGATGGATGAACAGATTAATAAATAAATGGATGGATGGATGGATGGATGTTTGGAAATTAATAATCTTACTCATCAATTCCTAACCCTTATTCTAAGCTTTAACACTCACTCTAACCTTATTCAACGACTCCAAACAAATCCTAACTCTAACCTAAGTCATTGGTCGCACCCAATTCCCAACACAGTCTAATCCAACTTAAACAAACCATGATTCTACACCTATTGCCATTGTCCTCCATACGCCTCATCACCATCATAGGGCAAACTGCACTGGGTCCCTGAATATCTCGTCAGCTGTTCATCTGAACATTACTGACCAGCAACCGATGCCCAGAGAATTATTACATCGTAATCGTAAACTCGAAATTCCTAAAGCGCCACTTAAAAGCCAAGCGAAGGGCACCGGCTTATTCACGAGCGCTGCGTCAAGTCAGTGGGGTCACCAGAACATCAACGACCATTAACAGTAGCCCAGTAAATGATTACAACGACACGACCATGATTACAGTGACGCCACAGAAGTCATGTCAAACTTTGAAACCGGTTCCAACCTTATTGATTCTCGGATCACGGAGCACATGGACTCCTCGCGCGTTGATCTTCCGTAGATGATCCCTCTCGCTGCCGGAGATTATCCGGTTCTCCTCCACATTGTCCACCTGGTTGCTGCGACTGCTCAACACGTTCGCCATCTTCACTCATCAACAACTACGAAGACAACGACAAACCGAATGATGAAGGCGAGTCGTTGGTACACCGGCTTTTATAAGCTCAGACGTTTACAACATTTGCTAACAAAATAGCAGAGACTTTCAAACGAACGAAGCGACCTAGCTAGCTGTAAACATACATATATATATATATATATAATATATATATATATTTATTTATCTGCCTCGTCATGATCTGCTAGCACTTACAATCCATATACATGTTTTCATTACTAAATATATATCTACATATGCATATATATATGCGCATATGTAGATATTTGTAGGTATCTACTTATATACGAATATGTAGATATATATTAGGTATCCACATATATATGTATATGTAGATATATATTTTTTTATATGTAAACATGTATACGTATGTAAGTGCTAGCAGATCATGACGAGGCAGATTTTGCCCGCATTCACAATAATACGCAATTCTTACCATCAGGCGTTGGCTTCCAACGGAGCATGAGCCAGTGCACCAGTGGCTCTGCCGTGGCCCACGGATATTCCCCGCGGCCGGTGTTGTGCGAGATCGGTTCTGGGGCGAAAACGGTTCCGAAAAATTTTGTGATTGGTTCACGTGACCGATGACGTCGGTAACAGTGTGCCGCCACTTCGTTCGTCAGAATAATGTTCGTAGTCGTATCGTAATCGTAATTCCGAGATTTCTACAGCGCCCAACGAAAGCCACGTCGCGGGGAGCAGCTGATTCACAGGCGCTCAGTCAAAACAAAATCGGTAGGCAAAAGGGTTCGGCTCCAGATCAAGATCCAAAAGTCAGACGGAGAGACAGCGTGGCAGCTACGGGTGGTGGTGTTTGGGATTGGAGCAGAGTGAGAGATAAGAGGAAGAAGGTATGTGAGAGTAGGATCTATAAAAGAGGAATGTTTTCAGTTTTGAGTGAAAGACCGATGCAGAAATTGCAAGCAGTGGAGCATCGATGAGTTTGTATGATGGGTCAGAAAACTGTCGCAGTTCTGGGGGAGTTTATTCCTGAGCGGTGGGGCAGCTATGGCTATGGAGCGATTACCACATTTTAAGGATGAGGTGACGGGAGGGCGGAGAAGTGTTTTGTTCTAATTACAGCTGTGTTAGTACTGAGTGCTTGGGTGAACGCTTGGGCTTCTGTTTTCCACCATCCGAAATATTGTTTAGATTTAAATTAAACTATCAGGACAACAGAAAATTCGCTTCACAAAGTAGTCCTTGCCAACAAAAGTGGGCGGAGCCGGAACACTTTTCGCCCCGGAACCGACCTCTCACCACACCGGCTACGCTCGCCGCCGCCACTCGCTGCTCGCTCGCTCGGCCCATCGCATGATCGAGTCAACAGACCGCCTATGTAGGCTGCCAAGAAAATGAGCTATAAGAATCAATAATGAATTTCTACGCTATATAGGGTGATGACGTCGGTGTCTCTTGAAGCAGCGCTATAAAAATTCCAAATAATAATTCAGTCGTTCATTCATTCGGTCATTCATTCATTCGTTTGTTCGTTCATTCATTCATTCGGTCATTCATTCGTTCGTTTGTTCGTTCATTCATTCATTCATTCATTCATTCGTTTGTTCGTTCATTCATTCATTCGGTCATTCATTCATTCGTTTGTTCGTTCATTCATTCATTCGGTCATTCATTCATTCGTTTGTTCATTCATTCATTCGGTCATTCATTCATTCGTTTGTTCGTTCATTCATTCATTCATTCATTCATTCGTTTGTTCGTTCATTCATTCATTCGGTCATTCATTCATTCATTTGTTCGTTCATTCATTCATTCGGTCATTCATTCATTCGTTTGTTCGTTCATTCATTCATTCGGTCATTCATTCGGTCATTCATTCATTCGTTTGTTCGTTCATTCATACATTCGGTCATTCATACGGTCATTCATACGGTCATTCATTCGGTCATTCATTCGGTCATTCATTCATTCATTCGGTCATTCATTCGTTCGTTCGGTCATTCATTCGTTCGTTTATTCATGTAATAGTACGAAACGGAACTTGCGAAAATTTGTTGTTCATGGTTGAGGTGTTGTTTCGTGGAAATTTTTCACAAATCATTCCAGTAAACGAGACTTTTTAGGCCCACAGGCAATAATCGTAATACAAAAAAATTGCGTGGGTGTACCCCCACAAGTCCGCCACGATGTAATGAGGCCTACACGCCCAGGCCTCATTATGTGGGCCTCGAGAGTCACGCGTGGAGTACACTTGCTACCCATTTCAGCTAATAGGAAGTTAGTGTAGTATTCACATCGCATCATCTCCTGTAATTATATACATGCACATGCATACATGGTTACATAAATACATAAATACCAACACACATAAATACATACATACATACATACATACATACATACATACATACACACATACTTACACACATACATATATATATACATACATACATACATGCATACGTACATACATGCATGCATACATACAAACATACATACACATATACACACATACATACACATACACACATACATATGTGGATACATAGATACAAACAAACATATATACATACATACATACACACAAACATACACATACATACATACATACACACATACATACATACATACACATACCGACCTGCTTACATACACGAATATACATAAATATACATCTGACAACGACTAAGCATATATATATATCTATAAACATATATACATATATATACATATATATATACGTCTGACAACGACTAAACATATAAATATATATATGCTTAGTCGTTGTCAGATTTCAGTCATATTTGTCAAGGCGTGCCTTCGGATGGGGGGTATCCTGAAAATTATTGTTATATTATCTGTCAACGATGAAAGAAAAATCAAATTTCTTGGTCGTAGATCAGAGAGACCAACAAACAGATTGTGAACAAACAACGAAGGACAGAGGCTAGGCATACAGTGAGACAGTCAGGCAGACAGACAGACACACAGAGTGACAGACACTGACACACGCAGACATACAGAAAGTCACATACAAACAGAGAGACACACAGAGAGATAGACACACATACATACAGATAGACAGAGATACGGGCACTCATACATACATACATACACACACACATACATACAGACAGACAGACAGATAGATAGACAAACACGCAGACAAACACTCAGACAGACAGGCACACATAAAGGCAGACAGGCAGACACACATGCAGACATACAGAAAGTCACAGACAGACAGACAGACACACAAACAAACAGACATACAAAAAGACTGGGACAGACAGACAGACAAACAGACATACAAAAACACACATACAAACGGACATACAGACTGAGACAGACAGACAGACAGAAGGACGGACGAACGGACAGATAGAGCACCACATATCGGCTTATCAGCCAAACCAATCCTACATTTTAACTTATCACAGATAAGCTATTTAATGCTCAAACAACAAGACCACTAAACTAAACTATTAAAATCCAATTCAAATATTCGAAAACCAACTTACTCATTCAAAACTCAACAACTTCACGCATCTGCAGAATCCCAGACGCAAAATTTCTACAGAAATTTAAAAGAAACTTTTCACAGTTGAGAAAATTTTCAAGGGCAACATTACGTCATCTCCCACCGATGACGTCACCTGACTATGACGCCATAGGCAGAACAAATCTTTTGTCGCGAATGAGAAAACGTGAAAGTCGTTGCCATAGTTACGTTTGGACAGCTTTAGCGGATTGTTAGGCAAAACTTACAACCGTATCTAATCTAATCTAATCTAATCTATCCTATCCAAGCCAATCCAATCCAATCCTATCCTATCCTATCCAAGGCAATCCAATCCAATGCTATCCTATCCTATCCGTCCAACTGGTCGACTACCTTGACTCTAACTCCCTCATGCCTCCTCTTCAATCCGGGTTTAGGAAGTTCCACTCTACTGAGTCACTTATTACACGTCTCCTGGCTGACGTCTTTGGAGCTTTTGACCGTGGACATTGTTACTCTTCTTGCCCTCTATGATGTTAGTGCTGCTTTTGACACTGTGGATCACTCTATCCTTTTGGAGCGTCTAGAAAAATCTTTTGGCATTACTGATACGGCCCTTCTTTGGTTTCAGTCTTTCCTCTCAGACCGCTCTCATTCTGTTATCTTTGGGCCTACACGTTACACCTGGTCCCTTATACCTTTTGGCCTTCCTCAGGGTTCTGTTCTGGCCGCTCTCCTCTACATTCTGTACACTGCCGACCTGGCACGGGTTCTCCTTCCCATGGGTGTTGCTGTCCATCAGTATGCAGACGACACTCAGGCCTTCGTTCATGGCCCAGCTGAAGCGGCTTCCTCTCTGGTTGAGAGGATTCTTGACGCAACATCTGCCCTTGGTCTCTGGATGTCCTCTAATCGCCTCCGACTGAACTCTGCTAAGACCCAGTTCATCTGGCTTGGTGGTCGTGCTCAGCTGGCAAAGATTGATTCATCATCCTTACGACAGAGGTTTCCGGACATTCTATTCTGTTCCAAAGTCCGTGATCTTGGGGTTGTTCTGGACCGGGAACTCTCCTTGACCGATCATGTTAACAGTGTCTCCCGCTCATGCTTTTACCACCTTCGTCAGCTTCGTACCATCCGCCGCTCCCTCTTCTTTCATGCCGTTACTACTCTAATTCATGCCCTTATCTGCACCAGGGTGGACTTTGGTAACACTATCTTTGATGGATTCTCACTTGCCAATATTTCCAAGCTTTAATCTGTTCTCAATGCTTCTGCCCGTCTTATTGGAGGCGTCCCCAGGTATGGCCATATAACTTCCTTTATGCGGGACACTCTACACTGGCTTCCCATTCAGCAGCGTATCCAGTTCAAGATCCTAACCCTTATGCGTAATTGTCTCGTTGGCTCTGCTCCATCATATCTTAGGGACTTCAGCATTTCGGTCTCCTTGGTTCCAGGCCGTAGCACTCTCCGGTCGGCCTCCCTTGGACTTCTGACTGTCCCTCGTATGCGCACTGCTACAGCTCAGTCTAGAAGCTTTGCCTATGTTGGACCCAATAGCTGGAATCGCCTTTCCCGAGAGCTCCGGCTAGTATTCCTCAGTTTGTCCCTTCCGCAGTTTCGCAAGCGCCTGAAGTCTGTATTATTTGACAGTGGTCTCACTGGTTCGGGTCGGGAGCGCTTCTGATGAGTCTATTCTTGAAGTGGCGCTATATAAATGTCAGATTACAATTACAATTACAATCCTATCCTTTCCTATCCTTTCCTATCCTATCCTATCCTATCCTATCCAAGCCAAGCCAATCCTATCCAAGCCAATCCTATCCTATCCTAACCTATCCTATCCTATCCTATCCTTTCATATCATATCACATTTCATATCATATCATATCATATCCAATCCTATTTAATCTAATCTAATCCAATGTAATCTAGTATAATCTAGGAAGATTCATTGGTATGCCTATCGACTTTGTTGAATAGCGACCATCGACTGAAGTCTTGAAGATTATTTCATTGGTGCCATGACATTGTGAGTTTTTTGATTATCTATTCTAATCTAATCTTAGAACTTCCGTAGCCCCATTATGATAATGCACTAAGCATAAATCGATGGCGTTCAAACATAGATTCGCAATCCGGTCATTTCTAAGGGTCAGTCCAGAGAGACGAAGAGAACATCTTAAGAGGGTAAGCGCTGATACAAAAACATCCGATGTCAACAATATCTTTGAAAAATTCAGCACGTAAATGTAAATGTAGACGTTTTTCTATAGCGACCGTATGGCCTTGACCCTGTTCATTTTTCAATGAATTAATCGGGTGAGATCCTTCACCACCGCTGCCCGTTTGAATGGGAGCCACACCTTTTACATTAATATTCAATGTTTAGCGACATCTTGTGGCTATCAGGGCCGTTAACGTCGACCTATCAGCGTATTTGGGTGTAGCAAAGCTGATTGAACGAAATTGACGAGTACATGGCTTCGGAAAATGCGATTTAAAGGTGTCTAAGCAAAACCTACTATTATTTTAGTATCCAGTATTCAGCGACACCTTGTGACTGCCATGGCCGTTAACGTCGATGAGCAGGCGCAAACATGGGTAAACCTGGTGATCAAACGAAATTGACGAGTAAAAAATACGATTTAAAGGTGTCTAAGTAAAACCTACTATTATTTTAGTATCCAGTATTTAGCGACATCTTGTGGCTGACAAGGCCGGAAACGTCGACTTCTATCGAATCTGTACCAACATACCACCAATTGTAGTAGTAGTTCCTCTGTTTAACGACATCTTATGGCATCAAAGGCCGTTGCCGTCACCCTCCTCTTTTATCCAGGCTTGGGACTGGCACTACCCCCAAACAAGGCAGTGTCGGAGTTGCCGCCAATTGAAAATTTTTTGACTTATATATAGTTCGAAAAAATGCGATTTAAAGGTGTCTAAGCAAATCGTAAAATGTAAATATAAACGTAGACGTTTTCTGTAGCGACCGTATGTCTTCGACCCTGCTCACTTTTCAATGAATTACATGTAAGAGGGTGAGATCCTTCACCACCGCTGCCCGTTTGAATGGACGCCACGCCATTTAAGGTTGCATGGTCGAGGCAACGTGGTAGCAATGGAAAACGGACTTTGCACCATAAAATAAAATCTCTGAAATCATATTACAGGCACGATCGGTATGCGAACCGACTTCCTTGTGTCACAGGCACTTGGCGTGACACATTTACCGACGTAGCTATAAATATACACAGGTGTGTTGTTTGCTCATGGCCACTCAACTTACCTGCGGTATTGAGTAAACAGATCAATAACACTCTTGACGAGTTTTCTTAACGACAGGCTATGTTAATATTCACTTGCCGCTTAAGTGAGTCAAGGTCATGTCTAATCTAATCTAATCTAATCTAATCTAATCTATTCTATTATATTCTATGCTAATCTAATCTAATATAAAGACTTCTATAGCGCCGTTATCATAATGTCCAAGGCATCAGTCGATGGTCGCTTCAAGTCAAAATCGCAGTCAAAAATCACGCACCGTTGGAGAAGCCGGGTCGAATTCCAATAGGTCAGAGAAACCAGAAGTTAGGCTACGGTGGGTAAGCAAGCTGGAAGAGATGTGTCTTAAGTTGAGACATGAATGATACAAAGAATTAGGCCTTTATCATAATGCTCAAGGCATCAGCCAGTGGTTGCTTCAAGTCAAAATCGCAATCCAAAATCATAATCCGTTGGAGAAGCTGGCTTGAAAAGGTCAGTAGAGGATCAGAAACTCCAGAGACTCAGCCACTAACCCGGAAGTTCGAATGAATTTCGTCTTTTGAAACTTGAAAGACAAACAAACAGATCTCGCTCATCCCAGTCCAAGAACCGAGGTCTGCTATTCATCGCGTTCAAATACACAACGCACCCTAACAACGCCTCTCCCCCTTCTCTCTCTGGTCTTCTGGCAACCGGACTTGGTTCTTGACATGGCATCTTTGGACAATCCCATCGACTTGACGCAGCTTAAACACAACCCACCCTAACAACGCCTCTCCCCCTTCTCTCTGGTCTTCTGGCAACCGGACTTGGTTCTTGACATGACATCTTTGGACAATCCCACCGACTTGACGCAGCTTAAACACAACCCACCCTAACAACGCCTCTCCCCCTTCTCTCTGGTCTTCTGGCAACCGGACTTGGTTCTTGACATGGCATCTTTGGACAATCCCACCGACTTGACGCAGCTTAAACACAACCCACCTAACAACGCCTCTCCCCCTTCTCTCTCTGGTCTTCTGGCAACCGGACTTGGTTCTTGACATGGCATCTTTGGACAATCCCACCGACTTGACGCAGCTTAAACACAACCCACCCTAACAACGCCTCTCCCCCTTCTCTCTCTGGTCTTCTGGCAACCGGACTTGGTTCTTGACATGGCAGCATTGGACAACCCCACCGAAATGACGCAGCGCTCGTGAATAAGCTGGTGCCGTGCGCTTAGCTTTTGAGTAGCGCTTTAGACATTTCGAGTTTACGATTACGATTACGATTACGAATAAGGACTGTCCTTACACCACATATGCACTCCTCTGCTTGCCAGGTGTAGAGCCTCTGCTGGGCTTCGTTTCATGATTCGAGATCGACAGCCTTTGAGCTGCATCGAGCAAAGAATTCAGTTTAAACTCTGTCATCTACTTCACTAAGTACTACATTTAAATCAGGCGCTGACCTTTTCGACCCGGTTTCTCCTAAGGTTTCTGATTTTGATTACGATTTTGACTTGAAGCGACCATCGTCTGATGCCTTGGGCATTGTGATAGCGGCCTAATTCTTTGATATTAGTTCTCAACTTAAGAGCACATCTCTTCTAAATTGCTTACTCACCGTAGCCTGGCTTCTGTTAGGTCAGCTGTGTTCCATGCTCAACCGTCATACCAACATATATTGCACTCAATCAATGGACACTATGACCCTTGTAATTGTAATTGTAATTTGAGATTTATAAAGCGCCTTTTAGAGGATAAACTCAACAGAGGTGCTTCCGACCTGAAAAAGTAAAATCAGTACAGTCTTCAGGCGCCTGCGGAACACTGAGAGGGGGAGAGAAAGAAGCTCAAGTCGCAATACTCGAGGGAGACGATTCCAGCAAGTAGGACCAACGTAGGCAAAGCTTCTCGACTGGGCTGCAGCGGTACGCATGCGAGGGACAAACAGGAGATCTTGAGTGGCCGAGCGAAGGTTGCTACGGCCCGGCAACGAGGAGACCAAAGTGCAGAAGTCCATGAGGTAAAGGGGAGGACTCTATTGGGCTCCAGGGGGTTCTCGGTTGTTAGTCCACGGCTTTGGAATTATTTACCAAGTTCCTTTCGTTCCGTCAGTTCTGTGATTCAGCTCTAAACTTAAGACTCGTCTATTTCAACTTGCTAACTCACCGCGCCACTCCCTTCTTCCTCTTATCCCTCTTTCCGTTCAAATTCCAAACATCACCCACGCTGTCTCTCTGCCTGATTCTTAGATCTTGACCTGGAACCGAACCCTTTTGCCTATCGATTTTGTTTTGACTGAGCGCCTGTGAATAAGCTGGTCCCCGTGACGTGACTTTCGTTGGGCGCTGTAGAAATCTCGGAATTACGATTACGATTACGATTAACTTCTGGTTTCTCTGACCTATCAGCATTCCACCTGTCTTCTCCAAGGGAATATGAGTTTTCATTTGCGATTTTATTTGAAGGATCCATCGATCGATGCCGATGACATTACAATAAGCCTCTAGATTTCATCAGATCATACATTCAGATTAGATCATTCATACTTATTCTGCTGCGTCAAGTCGGTGGGGTTGTCCAAAGATGCCCTGTCAAGAACCAAGTCCAGCTGCCAGAAGATCAGAGAGAGAAGAGGGAGAGGAGCTGTTAGGGTGGGTTGTGTTTAAGCTGCGTCAAGTCGGTGGGGTTGTCCAAAGATGTCCTGTCAAGAGCCAAGTCTAGTTGCCAGAAGATCAGAGAGAGAAGGGGAAAGCAGCTGTTAGGATGGGTTGTGTTTAAGCTGCGTCAAGTCGGTGGGGTTGTCCAAAGATGCCCTGTCAAGAGCCAAGTCCGGGTGCCAGAAGATCAGAGAGAGAGAAGAGGATGAGGATATGTAAGGGTGGGTTATGTTTAAGCTGAGAGAAACGGGAATTCTAGTTGCTCATTTCTAACGAACACAGAAACCTGAGACGTCCAGATAGGAACTGTATTTGTATTTGCATGTGGGAAGTTCTCACGGTCCATCCATAGCAAGACAACGGCCGTTCATATCACAAGCTGCTGCTTTAGTCTGTATTGCGAAAACCGAACAATGCTTTAAATGCAAAACATGTTACTTCGTCTGCTTAAATTTCAGCTGAATATCGTAATCGTAAGCTCAAGGTTTCTACAGCGTCCAACGAAAGCTAAATCGTGGGAATCAGTTAATTCGCAGGCGCTCAGTCAAAACAAAATCGATAGGCAGGAATGGTTCGGTTCCAGGTCAAGATCCAAGAGATTTCTACAGCGTCCAACGAAAGCTAAGTCGCAGGAACCAGCTTATTCACAGGCGCTCAGTCAAAATAAAATCGATAGACAGGAAGGGTCACAGTTCCAGGTCAAGATCCAAGAGTCAGGCAGTCAGACAGTCAGACGGGTGGGGTGGATGGTGTTCAGAACTGAATCGGAAAGTGAGATAAGAGGAAGAGGAAGAATCAGGATAAGATCTGTGGAACACGAGGACCAAAAGAGCCTCTGTGATGTATTTAAAAGGCGCTATATCAAGTTTCTTAATACATATATACATACATACATACATGCATACATACATACATACTTGCGTGCATACATACATACGTACATACATACATATACATGCATACATGCATGCAAACATACATGCATCCACACATACATGCATACACATACATGCATGCATGCATACATGCATACATACATACATACATACGTGCATACATATACATACATACATACATACATACACACATTCATACATACATACATGCATACATACACATACATACATACATACATACATACATACCAACATACCAACATGCATACATACAGACATACATACATACATACATACATACCAACATACATACATACATACATGCATACATACATACATACATACATACATACATACCAACATACATACAGTACATACATACATACATACATACCAACATACATACATACATACATGCATACATACATACATACATACATACCAACATACATACAGTACATACATACATACATACATACATATATACCATCGGAAAGCCCCACTGGTCACGAAAAATAAGACCATGAGAGTTTTGAGAAAACCATGCAGCCGATCAGGAACAGCTTGGTCTAAAGTCGTCGACATTCAATAACAAAACCAGTTTCAATTTATGAAATAATTTAATTAAATCGATTAACAAGCAAATAAGAATTAATCTTCCTCATGACAAAGCTTCGATGATCTTTGAACTTTTTGCTTAAGTCTCGACTCAGACTTTAAGCTGATTTGAAAGCTCACGTCATTAGCAGAACAGCAAAGAATACAAATATAGAAATATTAGACAAAGCCTAACAACATCAAAGGCGAGGACACCGCCTACGTTAAAAATTCTGAGTATGTATGTATTATTATGTATGTATTATGTATGTATGTGTTTATATGCATGCATGTATGCATGTATGTATGTATGTATGTGTGCAAGTATGCATGCATGTGTATGTATGGATATATGTATGTGTGGATGCATGTATTTTTGCATGTATGTATGCATGTATATGTATGTTTGTATATGTATATGTATGTGTACGTATGTATGCACGCAAGTATGCATGTATGTATGTGTGCACGAATGTGTGTATGTATGTTTGTATATGTATGTGTGTAAGTATGTGTATGTATGTTTGTATATGTATGTGTATGTATGTGTGTATGTCCATTGGATCATTAATGTATAAGCTCTATCAGACCGTTTTGGGATCAATCTTGAAGATCAGACATATTCGGAAAAATTCGGAAAAATTCTAGTATCAATTTTGTATCAGTCCTAGTACCAGTTCAACATATACAGATGTGTTCCTGCGGTTCTAGGAAGATGTCTTGAGTAAAAGTTGCGCAAATTCTCTGAAGAATTGATGAACTTTGAGGTAGGGCCCTCAGTAATATTTCTGACTCATTTCTAGTAGAATTTGTGAATCATTCCTAGTATCCCTTTGAATGAATTGGCTCCAATTTTCGATCAGTCTTAGTACCACTTTGATACCACTCTTAGTACCAATTCCAGAGCAGTGAAGTAAATATTCTGGATCATTACAGATACAGGTTCCAACTCATTCCTAGTAGCACTTGGAGATGATCGAGTTGTTACTGGTAGCAGATGGCTTGTCAAGCCCCAATTGCTAGTAGCACTTGGTGATGATCAAGCTGTTGCTAGTAGCAGATGGCGTGTTGAGTTCTAATTTCTAGTAGCAATTGGGGATGATCAAGCTGTTGCTAGTAGCACTTGGAGATGATCGAGTTGTTACCAATAGCAGATAGCGTGTCGAGTTCTAATTTCTAGTAGCAATTGGGGATGATCAAGCTGTTGCTAGTAGCACTTGGACTTGATCGAGTTGTTATCATTGGCAATGATCGAGTTGTTACTGGTAGCAGATGCATGTTGAGTCCTAATAGCTAGTAGCACTTGGGGATGTTCGAGCTGTTGCTAGTAGCACTTGGTGATGATCAAGCTGTTGCTAGTAGCAGATGGCGTGTTGAGTTCTAATTGCTACTAACGCTTGGCGATGATCAAGCTGTTGCTAGTAGCACTTGGAGATGATCGCAGTAGCAGATAGCGTGTCGAGTTCTAATTTCTAGTAGCAATTGGGGATGATCTAGCTGTTGCTAGTAGCACTTGGACTTGATCGAGTTGTTATCATTGGCAATGATCGAGTTGTTACTGGTAGCAGATGCATGTTGAGTCCTAATTGCTAGTAGCACTTGGGGATGTTCGAGCTGTTGCTAGTAGCACTTGGCGATGATCAAGCTGTTGCTAGTAGCAATTGGAGATGATCGAGTTGTTACCATTAGCAGATGGCTTGTCGAGTCCCAGTTGCCAGCAGCACTTGGGGATCATCAAGCAGTTGCTAGCAGCACTTGGAGTTGTTACCATCAGCAGATGGGATGTTGAGTCCTCACTGCTAGTATCACTTGGGGATGATGTTATCCTTGCTAGTAGCACTTGTGGCTGACACCTAAATGCTAGTAGCTGATGGCATCTATCTGATTCAAAGGCGTGGTCGGAATATCATCATCATTCAGAAATCGCAGGCGACTCCGGCACTGGACAAAAGCGTTGGCGAACCGGTTGCGAACCCTCTGTGCCAGCTTTCCATACCCGTTCCTCAAACTGTCCATTCGTACACCGTAGATGACCGGATCGAGGAAGCAGACGACCACGATGATCGCCTGCAAGATGCCCGTGGTCAGCAGACTGACCCTCGACTCTGCTGACCGGTAGGCTACAACGGACCTGACCACGAGGTACGGCACCCAGGCGATTGCGTACCCCGTCAGAAGGACGATACCTGTCACGACCCCGTTGGGAGTCCGACTCCTGTTGACCGTGTACGCTTCGACTGGACGAAGGCTGACCAATATCCGTCTGTAGATGACCGCGCCGGACACGATGACCACAGCGGCAAGGGCCAGGCTGATGGACAAGCTGATGCCGGCGTGGGCGGCCACGCGGGCGCAGTACCCCCCTTCGGAGGAAGGAGGGTGGTGGTCACCGCCGAGACTGATCAAAAAGTGGACATGCCCCAGAGCAAGGGCAACGATCCAGATGACGGCCACGCTGATCCAGAGGCGTCGCGAGGTGGCGATGCCGGTGTAGTGGAATGGGCGGAAGCTGGCCAAGTTGTGGATCAGCGCCAGGGCGAACAAGGTCAAGGCCGCCGCATTGTGGGACGTCAAAAGGACGGACGTGTGGATCTCGTCCTGGCAGGGACTCCGCGAGAAGTAGAGGGTCATGACGGCCCACGGGGCTAACATCTGGGCGAAGCTGAGACTGGTCAGTAGGCGCAGAGGAGGGGTCAGTTGACTGACCACTCCGTAGATGACCAGTAGGGAGAGACAGTTCGCGGACAGAGCCAGGATGGTCAAGGCTGTGTGGACTCCTTGGAAGATGTCCTCCTCACCTCCGGTCAGCTGGGCTCGGACACCGGAAGTAGGCTGCGTCTCTAAGTTCAAGGTCGTCTGCTGCTGAACGGTGGGCGTGACGTCAGCGTCGACCGATGACGTCATGAAGTCAGAGGTCGACTGGAGCGCCGATGACGTGTATGATGACGACGACATAGTAATGAAGTGAAGAATTTGTATGGCGCCCGAACGTTATCTTTCGGTTATATAGATTCTTTTGTAGGTCTTTAGCAGAAAGTTTTTTCCAACGACTGATTTAATGAAACTTTAAATTACCAGACAAATTATTATTCAAAGTCACTGACGAGATCTTGTGTTCGTCTTCTGACGAGGTTTTGACGAGACTTTTGACGAGACTTTGGGCAGGGCTTCGGACGAGACTTCTGACGAGACTTTAGGCAAGAATTCGGGCGAGACTTTTGACGAGACTTCGGGCGAGACTTCTGACGAGAATTCAGGCGAGACGTCAGACAAGGTTTGAGTCAAGAGCAATTTGAGTCGAAACTTCGGACGAGAGTTGTAATGCAATGCAGCGTTATGTAAACAACATTTATACAGCGCTACTTCATCCAGACCTGGACACCACGTGACAGGATTTCGAAAAATATATTAGTAAGAAAAAGCAGGAATTTTATTAGAAATGCAGCCACATCTGACGAAAAATCACAGCGAGATCGGAAAAGATCTGACAGCACGAGAACAGATCAGAGAAAACTTCCTAAGAACGGAATGAAACTAAAACAGTTAGCACAACTGAATCTGACGGGAATCGGTGCAAGAAAGCACAACTTGCTTAACGCTTAAACAAAGGAGGTAAACATTATCAGCGAACGAATATTTATTAAATGAACATCCGATAGATACCAAAAATAGACACAAAAATCTCTAGACGGAGAATATTCGAGGACGGCAAAGTAAATTCTCTCGACGATTTTCTCTCAGGAAAATATTCTAAGATAACAAACTTGCTCGATTTGATCAACGTTTCGTTCTCCGTACCTGTCGCTTCTCGCTAGACAGAATTCTCGTTACTGACGGACACAAGACGAGAAAAACACGAGATTTTGCGAGATCTCGTTGTCAGTACGACTCCAAGATGTAGGTCGATAGCTTCTCGATATCGTTTCAATACGCAAAACGTCCAATCATCACTCAGGCCGGCTACAGAGAGATAAAGACCGACCGAGAGACAATCGGCGTTACGCAACAACTCACCGCCAGAGGCGCTGCTGATGACTGTTGCAAGGCACATGACTAACGCTTAGAGATAAAGGAAACACGCACCGGATAGAGTAAGATTTGTAGTTCTGTATAATAATTCAACAACAACAACAACAGCAACAACAACAACAACAACTACTACTAATAATAATAATTATGATGATGATGATAATAATAATACATAATAATGATGATGATGATGATGATGATGATGATGATGATGATGATGATTTAACTTTTCTCCAATAAATTTTTGAATCCCGAGGAATCACATATACCTTGGGGAAAAACAGCGATGATGATAACGATGATGATGATGAGGATGATATGATGATAATGATGATCATAATAATAAAATAATAATAGTAGTGGTGGTAGTAGTAGTAGTAGTAGTAGTGGTAGTGGTAGTGGTAGTGGTAGTGGTAGTGGTAGTGGTAGTGGTAGTAGTAGTAGTAGTAGTAGTAGTAGTAGTAGTAGTAGTAGTAGTAGTAGTAGTAGTAATAATAACAAATACAATAACATTAATAAATTATATAGCGCCACTGTAATAATGCCCAAGAAATCTTTCAATGGTCGCTGCTACGCGAAACTGGTGTGCACGCACCATAAGATTTTCTTTCCCTAACGTGACTAAGCTCTTCTTACTGCATCCAGTGCCGTTTGGTCTTTCCCGTTCTATTTATCATCGGCACCCGTTGCAACTACCCTCCTCCTGGAACGGTTGTCAAGACAACCGACTGGCCTGCTTCCGCAGCAAGAGGAATGAGCATTAATAATGCAGGATGCTGAGCAAGGAGCAGCAGCAGCCGAGAGCAGATGGGTGAAGCCAGTGCTGATGATTATGGAGATGTTTAGCTGGACAAATGCGGTTTGCGTAATTATTACCCTGGCGGGCAGATGGCGCACTTTGTGGCTGTATGTGTGTCTACCCGTGGCTGTCTTATTGTGTGACTGCTTCTGTGTTACTGTGTCTCCTTTTCGTCTCGAATTTAGTCACTCTTCTTTTGCGTGCCATTGTGTTATTATCTCCTTTTATGTGTGTATGTCTGTTTGTTTGTTTGTCTGTCTGTTTGTATGTCTGTTTGTCTGTCTAGACGTATGGCGTGTTAAGAAATGATTTACTTACTTACTTAGTTTGTCTTTCTGTCTCCTTGTCTGTCTGTGTGTCTGTGGTTGTCTATCTGTCTGTCTGTATATCCACCAAGCGTATCTGTCTGTGTGTCTGTTTGTCTCTCAGTTTGTCTGTCTGTCTGTCCTATTTATTTTATGCCTCTGTTCTGTTACCTGGCATTTGGCTGCAGTCAGCGAATAACTATACATTAACAGCGACCTTTTCCATCCTCGGCCATAAAACGGCGCTCCATAAATCGTTTTCCAAAAACAAACACACTCACTTTCCGCATGGCACAGAAAATCGAACGCGTGATCACAAACTATGACAAATAATGGAACTCCAGTTCCAAACACCATCCACCGTACCGTCTGTCTGTCTGTCAGCCTGCCTGCCTGTCTGTCTGTCTGGCTGGCTGGCTTTGATCTTGACTGTCTGCCTGATTCTTAGATATTGATCTGGAACCGAACCCTTCCTGCCGATCGATTTTGTTTTGACTGAGCGCCTGTGAATAAGCTGGTTCCCGCTACTTAGCCTTCGTTGGGCACTGTAGAAATCTCTTGGATCTTGACCTGGAACCGAACCCTTCCTACCTATCGATTTTGTTTTGACTGAGCGCCTGTGAATAAGCTGGTTCCTGCAATTTAGCTTTCATTGGGCGCTGTAGAAATCTCTTGGATCTTGACCTGGAACCGACCCTTTTCTGCCTATCGATTTTGTTTTGACTGAGCGCCCGAGATAAGCTTATTTCCGCGACTTAGCTTTCGTTGTAGAAATCTCTTGGATCTTGATTTGGAACCAAACCTTTTCTGGCTATCGATTTTGTTTTGACTGAGCGCCAGTGAATGAGCTGGTTCCAGCAACTTAGCTTTCGTTAGGCGCTGTAGAACTCTCGAGATTACGATTACGATTACGAACTTCGAAGACTAAGGTGGCCAGCGACATGCATCATTGATCACGAATTGCGAATTCTGATTCGTTCTGCGTCATTGACTTCACCGGTGGAAACCGGAAATGCCAAAAGAGCCTGGCAGACAGGTGCGCTGCCAATGGCATCGATTACCGTTCGACGCCAAACATTCTCGGATCAACCATAAGCGAATGAGCGAAATGGCGCAGTGGTAACGTTGAGGCTGGTCGTTCTTTAGTCTGGTGTTCGAATCTCGTGGACAGTTATGTAAGATTACTTTGCCTTATACTTGATTACACTAAGTTTACATTACAGGAAAAGTGTATGGATCTTAATATGTAGGTATGTATGCGTGTATGTATGTATGTGTGTATGTATTTATGTATGAATGTATGTATGTATTTATGTATATATGTATGTACGTACGTATGTATGTACGCATGAACGTATGTATGTATGTATGTATATATGTATGTATGTACGTACGTATGTATGTATGTATGTAAATATGTATGTATGCATGTGTGTATGTATGTATGTATGTATGTCTGTATGTATGTATATATGTATGTATGTATGTATGAATGTATGTATGTATGTCGGTATGTATGATGTATGTATGTACGTATGTTTGTATGTATGCATGTATATATGTATGTATGTATGCATGCATGTATGTATGAATGAATGTATGCCTGCATGTATGTATGAATGAATGTATGTATGTGCATATGCATGTAATCGTAATCGTAAACTCGAGACTTCTACAGCGCCCAACGAAAGCTAACTCGCAGGAACCAGCTTATTCACAGGCGCTCAGTCAAAACAAAATCGATAGACAGGAAGGGTTCGATTCCAAGTCAAGCTCGGAGCAGGGCACCAGCTTATTTTCACGAGCGCTATGTCAAGTCAGAGGGGGTTGTCCAAAGATGCCATGTCTAGAACCAAGTCCGGCTGCCAGAAGACCAGAGAGAGAAGGGAAAAGGAGCTGTTAGGGTGGGTTGTATTAAAATACAAATTCATACACGGTTCTTTCAGATTTTAAATTATCGTATGTATATATGTATGTATGTATGCATGCATGTATGTATGAATGAATGTATGCCTGCATGTATGTATGAATGAATGTATGCCTGCATGTATGTATGAATGAATGTATGTATCGTAGACGGCTGACATCGCTAAATGACTACAAAGACTCCAAAAACAAAGACGTTTAATAAACTAGATCCGCCTAATACACCAGTAAATAGGTAAGTAAATAATCAGCATCGGCAGCTACGAAACAAGAAGATCGCATAAACACGAGAAACTATTTATAAACAATGAGTGAACAAAAATTTACAATTACTAATTATAAGTCACACACACTTAATACTGGTAAAACGTAGCATGAGCGTAATAACGATTACACTAACTATTACGAACTACAACCCAAGTTACATAAGATACATCTTTACGTAATTCCTTTTAATGTAACGAGGCAGGTCGATTATAACTTTACATTGTAACTTTTACACTGCAGGTTTCTGACGTAATGTAATGTAAACATTCGTATAGAGTCTTACAAGTAACTCTTGAAGACGCAAGAGTAATGTAATCTGTGTAATTTACCATTTATGTAGCGTCGTTATTTTCAGGAGATAAACTTGGTAAACTGGTAGTATGAAGGTAAAGTAACGCAAGATAAGATAAGGTAAGATATTGTATGATATGGTAAGGGCAGGTAAAGTAGGTGACGGTAATGTGAGCTTAGCTCAGATGATGCAAAGTAAGGTAAGATACCTACTAAGGTAACGACATTCGATAACATGCTTTTAACAGTGAGAGTAAGCAGTGAGAAGTTTGGTTGAATGCGTTGATAGAGCCTTCGGCTTAAGCGCTGAAACGCGAATACGGTACAGACTTTCCAAAATATCGACTCCTAGGCAGAGCGCTGAAGTGCCAACATGTTGTCAATGTTTCCATTTGCGGCCGCACATAAATGTATAGTCTTTATATAGCGGCCGTATGGCGTCGACCCTGCTAATTTTGCAATGGGTTAATCGGGTGAGATCCTTCACCACCGCTGCCAGTTTGAATGGGCGCTACGCCATTTAAGGTCCCGTGCAGGTAGGGGCAAGATGCCCCTCCTGGAATCTACCCCTGAATATTGTTGATCCAAGTGTCGTCCCAGTTTTAATGTTTCGACCCTCCTGTAAAATTTCTGTAGGCGCCCATTAATGTGGCGCCATTTCACCTGTTATAAGTACCTTAGACAGAATGGTTGGATGGAACACGACTTAAGTGTAGTGCTATTCAACGAGTTGGAAGACATCCCGATATCGGGTTCCATTCCCAATCTTCGGCAGGACTCGTTTGCCTGAGTTTAATAAGTGCTCAATGTTTCTCCAATATGATAACCAAAATGGCCAACCCAAATCAAATTTTCAATCAAAATTCAAATCAAAAGTTTCAAATCGATTCCTTGGCAAGCGAAAGTAGCAAACATCGAGCCAAAATTTCAATCGAAATTATTCAAATTTTATCTATGTTTTAAAATCCTTGCTTTCATAAAGCGAGAGTTTCACAGACAACGAAAGCAAACAAAAACTTTCAACCTAGAACAGCGTTTTAGTTCAATCTCAAGCTGTTGACGCTTTTACTCTTGGGATAAAATCAGTTCTGATCAAAATCTCAGTTTTTTCCACTCGGATAATAATTAAGATTTTCCTCAGTTCGGCTACGAATGCCCGAGAATAGTAGATCGAATCGGCTTTAAATGATTTTTCACTCTACATGACAATATTTTAGCTCAACATTATTTCGATTTCTTAACTATTCAGATCTAAATTTAGTTCAATAAGCTTCACGCATATATGTTTCGTAAATGTAAAATGTAAATTTCGGAAATTTCTCCTCGCCACACAAAAGCCGCGCCAGGAAGACCAGCTCATGCACCGGAGCTACATCAATTCATGTAGCAAGAGTCAGGTTGTTTAATCTGTTCGGTGCAAGGTCAGAATTCGGGGGTCAAGACAGGAGCACAGCGAAGGTAGGGTAAAATAAGGTTGGGTAAGTTAATGTATGGTAAGATCAGATAAGTGAACTGGATTGGTCACATACTGCGTGGAATTCTCTCCTGAGGACAGTGATTGAAGGAAGAATTGAGGGAAAGAAGGTTCCAGGAAGACCAAGGAATATGCTGTTGGACTGGATGATGGATAGAGGAAGAAGACGGGGCTACAAAGAAGTTAAGGAAAGGGCACAGAACACAGAAGAGTAGCGTCGTTGGACTCTTGGACCTGCCTAAGGGCAGAACACTGAAGAAGAGGAAGAGGAAGAGGAAGAAGAAGAAGAAGAGGAAGAGGAAGAAGAAGAGGAAGAGAAAGAGGACGAGGAAAAGGAAGAGGAAGAAGAAGAAGAGGAAGAGGAAAAAGAAGAGGAAGAAGAAGAAGAAGAGGAAAAAGAAGAGGAAGGAGAAGAACAAGAAGAAGAACAAGAAGAATAAGAAGAAGAACAAGAACAAGAAGAACAAGAAGAAGATATCGATTTACTGCTATTCAACGACAAGATTTCTACATCTCAGCTAACAACAGAACTAGCGCAACGTAACACTAAAATGCGGTATAACAGACTAACCACAAATACGAAAAAAATTTCTAAAATACAGTTGCACACTGCGGCGCTACAGAAGTCGTCAGCTAACACAGTGGCGGCCATTAGGTGGGTTACAGAATTTTTGCAAAAGGCACTGGAAGAATATCGAACCCAAAACCATCCGCAAAAATAATTACTCACTTTACCGCTGTGACCAAAAACTATTTTGGGCTTTCCTGCCAACCATAACAAGAATAGCACCGCCACTGGTTTGAAACGGTCTTACATTACAATGAAATTTACACGTATTCTTTACGCAATACTTTCTTTTGGAGGTATGCAGTGTAACAGTTGCGTTGGCAGTGAGAAGCGTTACCTCGTGAATATTCATGAATAATGAAGGAGAAAAGGCTACTTCATGAATATTCATAAATAATGAATAATGAAGGAAAAAATGCATTTCATGAATATTCACGATTCGTGCATACATGATTAATTTCTGTCAATTTCAGACACTCGTTGTTCGGCAGTCTTCGCTCGTTCTTCGGTCATTTCCAACCGTAAACTTTAACTCTGTCTTCCAACTCTGCGAAAAGCCACAAAATGGCGACCATGTACTACTTCGCAATAGTCTCTTCTATACAACTTAAGAACTACATAGAACTATGAAATATCTTCTACACAGAGGCCTGAGGCGCCACCTTCCGAATGAATAGCAAATAACGGACCCCAAGCGAGAATAAGACGTACTAAAACTGACATATTCTTAAGCGATGGACTTCTTGCTTATTTTCACTTAAAAGGTCTCAATTGATTGCTTTCTTACTGCAGACTGGCTGCTTCTGACTGAAAATCCCATGGGCTGATTAGAAGCTCTCATGGCTGAAGTTTAAAAATAGTTAGTCGACATTAGCAGCCCCCTTTTTAAGGCAGACACGTTTAAGAGAACTAGCCTCTCCCACGCCAAGCATTTAAGCGCTAGTTCCGCAAATGTCCCCCCTGAGGAAAATCGTCTGTTGCTTCCCATTTCTCCCCTTCCTTCCCTCCATCTCATTGGACTAAACGACGACCTAAACTTTGACCTTCTGCCCGTTAACTTCATGTTATGCAGTTGCTGGCGTAACTGTACACTAAAAACTCTGCGGTGGGCGTGACCTAATTAAACATTCACACCTGCTAATCATCTAAGGGAACATAACTCTCTGTAGTGTGCGCATAACGTCACCAATACAGGCTCAACAAGTTTATCAACCAATAGGCATTAGATGGGCGTGGCCAAAAGTTCCATTCTAATTTATTGGGCGTGGTTGAGCCATTGCGTAACTCGATTAAGGACCAGCTTTGCCAAAATGGCGTGGCTAAACGTGTTCCTAAGAAAAGGCCCGGAATCCTTAATATGCATAGCCTGACAGATCATGAACCACGTGTGGGCGTGGTCAAATGCATAGCCTTGAAGGCAGCGGAAGCTACACGGTCGTGGCCCAACAAGGACACAACAGTCTATAAAGACACGCCTTTAAGGCGGGGAAATGGGAAAGGCCAGTCACGCCTGTAAACTACACGCCCAAAAGGCGGAGCAAACCAACATAGAAACACCCATGAAGACCAGTCATGCCTGTAAAACACATGCCCGGGAAGGCGGAGCAAGACCGCAGACATGTCCAGAAAGAACAGTCACGCTCTTAAAATACACGCCCAGAAAGGCGGAGCAACCTTGCAAAGACACGCCCAGAAAGGCGGAGCAAGCTGGCAAAGACACGCCCAGAAAGGCGAGACAGAAACGACCAAGACGTTGAAGTGAAGCTACGTTTTCGCGTCACTGGCAACGGGACTCTTGGGAGTCGAACCGCAAGCTCTCGATTCGTGGCTATCAAGGCTCGTAGAGTCACTCTCGTTACTTGGAGGACTAGAGTAACTGGCCGCTTCCTGCAGGCGTAGAAGCATGTTCATCTGAAAACAGGAAGACAATAAACTTTTTATATCTAAAGATAACAAATTTCGTTTTCCAGCTGTTAAGTCAGTTTCAGATACATTACCGATCACAACTTATGCAGAATACAATTTACCAAACTACACCGATGGATAGGATTGATATTGTAACTGTAATATCAGGATTTCTTCAGCATACTTCGGGCATACTTGCCACGAAAGAGTGGAGACTGCTTAGAGTAAGAGATCATACAAGTCATAATTCCTGGATCCCGAGCTTGGGGAAGACCTAAGACAACTGAGTGGGTCCTGGAGACGGCAGGAGTAGAGAGGAGTCTGCTTGGAGTAATCAAAAGCAGGAAGCTTTCATACTTCGGGCATGTGCTACGGAAGAGTGGAGACTGCTTAGAGAAAGAGATCATCCAAGGCACAATTCCTGGATCCCGAGTATCGGGGAAGACCCAAGATGACATGGATCGACAACATCAAGTCGTGGACTGAATTATCGTTCGAACAGTTATTACAGGAGACGAGGGACAGAAGCAGATGGCACAAAATTGTCCGCAGTGCAGCCAATCCTCGGCTCGAGGACGGCTGAAGACAAGGCAAGACACGACAAGATAACAAAGCTGTCGTAATCGTAAATCCGAGATTTCTACAGCGCCCACCAAAAGCCACGTCACGGGGACCAGCTCATTCACAGGGCTCAGTCAAAACAAAATCAATAGGCAAAAAGGGTTCGGTTCCAGGTCAAGATCCAAGAGTCAGGCAGAGAGAGAGAGAGAGAGAGAGAGTGGCAGCTACGGTGGGTGATGTTCGAAATTGGAGCGGAAAGAGGGATAAGAGGAAGAAGGGAAGTCAGGATAGGATCTGTGAAAGAGGAACGTTCTCAGTTTTGAGTGAATGGCCGAATGTGAATCATATGTGTCAGTTAGTAAAAAGTAAAGAGCATCAAAGTCCCGCTGGCGAAGTCGCTCTCAGTCAGTAACTAATTAAAGGCATCCGTGTTATACCTTCGAACAACCTTTTATTGTTGATTCATCTGATTGTTCTTTTACCTGCCATTCTGCTCTGTATTTTGTACTCATTGCTGCTTCATGCAGATGATGATGACGATGATGATGATGATGATGATGATGACGACGATGATGATGATGACGACGATGACGATGATGACGACGACGATGGTGATGATGGTGATTTTATATGATCAAAATATGACAGTACTTAAACTACTACAACTAAATGATGGTGATGATTTTGATAATGGTGGTGGTGATGATGATGATGATGACGGTGATGGTGATGATGATGATGACGGTGATGGTGATGATGATGATGATGCCAACTAAAACGATGACAACGACGACTAAACGACGACATAGTTGTCGTTGTTACCAGCGGGTCTTTGTTCTCATTATCACTGGAAGCCGCCTGAGATTTTCCGGGGGCAAGGCCACCTCCCTGGGGGTCGTAGCCAACGTCCTCCGTACGCAGGTGAAGCAGGGTCGGCATGTCCACCTTGCTCCAAGGGTAGGTCTCGATCACCCACTCGGCCGGGTCTTCCCAAGGAGCCCGATGCCCATACGTCTAGAAACAAACGGCCAACGATTCCCATGTGGGTAATTGTAACCACAAATTTGAACAGGGCCTCTTTGAGAAAAAAATTCCATAGAGCCGCTCGTGATAAGCAGGTAGGTATATTTTTTGGTAATCCTAAGTCGAACATTCTAGATCAAAATCTGATCGTTTCCATTCCAACCCTTCCCAGTCTAACCGAATCTAACCTAGTCTAATTAATGAAATTCAATCTTGTTTTACTTTTCATTCATTCATTCATTCATTCATTCATTCTTTTTTTCATTCATCCACCCACCCACCCACCCACTTTGCCACCCATCCATCCATCCATTCATCCATCTATTCATTCATTCGTTCATTCATTCATTCATCCATTCATCCATCTATTTATTTATTCATTCATTCTTTCTTTCTTTCTTTCTTTCATCTATCCATCCATCCATCCATCCATTCATTCGTTCACTCATTCATTAATTCATTCTTTCGTTCTTTCATCTATCCATCCATCCATCCATTCATTCGTTCATTCATTCATTCATTCACTCATTTATTTCCATAGTCCGCCCGCCCTCCCCCCAACCGTCCATCCACTCATAGATCCCTACCTGTATTCCTTCCCTGACTGCTTCGAGGAGGTATGGTACAATGGAGTAATTCCAGAGGTCAGTGAACCAGACGAGGGCGTTGGAGACATCCATTGGACAGGCGAGGAAAAGCCTTGGACCTCGCAATCAAAGACAGACCCTACTATACATTCCACGAAAGTAATGCATCGATTGATTGATTGATTTATGTATGTGTGATTGAATGCATGTATGTATATGTGTGTATGATTGATTTATGTATGTGTTATTGTATGTATGTATGTATGCATGTATGGATGTATGTATGTATGTATGTATGTCCGTTTGTGTGTACGCATGTACGTACGTATATATGTATGTATGTATGAATGTATGTATATGCATACCTATGTATGAATGTAATCGTAATTTATATTGTAATTTATGTATGTATGTACGTATGTATGTATATATGTATGTATGTATGTATGTATGTATTTATGTACGTATGTATGTATGTATCTAAGTATATACACATGGATCAATCGATCGATCAATAAATGGTTCAATAGACAAGTTGTTGGATGGCTTACCTAGCAGATTTTAAAATTAATTATTTAATTAATTTATTGGTGACGTCAAGACTGTAACCTTTAACCTAAGGCATCGTCAGAACTCCTAACCTATCGTGACGTCAGACGAGCTGTGAGTCTCGAGGAATTTGTTGAGATGTTGCCAGACTTTGGGCAGCCAGTCGGCGATCTTGTTCATCTCCGGGTTTCGAACCCCTGTCTTGACCTCCTCCTCGACCAGCTTGTGCCGCAGGTATCGTCCGAGAAAGCCCTTAACCGGCTCCATGTGGTTGGCGCACAGGACCCACCGGAAGTTGTGGTGCAGCTGGAGGTTCGTCGTCGAACAGGTCGTCTGATTCATCGTTCCGATGATGTATGGGCTGCGCCGAAAAATAACAGTCTAAATGTCGTTTCACATACCTACAGATTGCGCCGAAAAATTACAGTCTCAATGTCGTTTCAAATACCTACAGATTGCGCCGAAAAATAACAGTCTAAATGTCGCTTCAAATACCTACAGATTGCGCCGAAAAATAACAGTCTAAATGTCGTTTCAAATACGTACAGATTGCGCCGAAAAATAAGGGTCTAAATGATGTGTCTAACTCGTACAGAGTGCGCCGATAAACGTCGTTTCAAATGCGCTAAGGTGCATGTAAAAGAACAGTCGAAATGTCTTTTCAAATGCATACAGGGTGTGCCAAAAACCTGCAGTGGAAATTCGATTTCAAAAGAGTACACGGTGGGCCGAAAAATAACAGTAACACGTGCGCATGTGTATAAACAGCCATTCATCGATCCATCCATTCATACACACATACATATATACATGCACACATGCAACGAAAAAGCTTTCAATGATGAATGCGACAACGATGACAATGATAATGGCAACAGCGTCGATCCAGAACGTCAGTCTCACTCACCATTGTTGGTGTTTGACGCTCAGGAAGCCAGTGAAGACCTCACCGAGGGACCCAACGTGATGTAGATTGTCCAGTATGATGATACTCGGCAGATCAGCTGCGTTGTGTTCGCACTGTTCAGCGATGTTAGCCAAGTATTGGCGAAGCTCCTTGCTTGACTTATGGTCCACGTTGAAAGTAGCCACCAAGCCAGCCAACAGATCTTTACCCGACCTAAGCCATCAGGAAAATAACCAACCAAACTATCATTAGCCTGCCTACAAAGGTATAAAAACCAGTCAAATGATCTTCACCCAAACTAAGCCATCAGGAAAATAACCAGCCAAAATACTATACACCAATGTAGGTCGGCAGAAAATGTAACTAGAAGAGAAAAAACCAGTCAACAGATGGAACTAAAACAGCATAAAAACAAGTCAAAAGAGAGAACTAGAACAGCAAAAACCAATCAAAAGTTGGAACTAAAACTGCAGAAAAACCAGTCAACTTATGGAACCAGAACAGCATAAAACCAGTCAACAGATGGAACTAGAACAGCATAAAATCCGATGAGACTGACAGAGATACGGACACTTACACAGAGACGACGTATTCGGCCAGTTTCTGGGCGAGATAGGTCTTCCCAGTACCACTCGGACCGCAGAGGATGATGCGACGGTGCTCCATCAGCAGCGAGACATAGCGCTGCATAATCGCCTTCGGAATTAACGTCTCAAAGGCCAGACAGTCAACGCTGCTCTCCTGCGTCCCTACATCATCATCGTCATCATCATCATTATCATCATCATCATCATCATCATCATCATCATCATCATCGTCGTCGTCATCATCATCATTAACAACAACAAAAACAACAACACCATCAACAACATTATCATTGACACCAACATCATAATCCATTCTTTGGGTTCTGCGGGTGTGCGGGAGCTTACCACTGATGACCTTTTAGTTATCTAGGAAACGTTTGCAAACTGATAAACTTCCTCTTCTAAAGTCATTTAACATCATTTAGGCTAGCATCAAGAGTGCTTCTGATAAGTTTTTCTTGCAGTGGCGCAATATAAATGTCTAATTACAGTTACAATCATCACCATCATAATAGTCGTCGTCGTCATCATTGGATTCGTGGTCATCATTTTTAGCATCACCCAAACGGCATCCTGACTTACCCTTGAGCGTGACACAGACAGCTTCTGGTTGCTCCCTAAGGCAGTCGAATGGCGAGTGATCTGGTGCCTTAGAAGCTGAAATTCAACAAATTCCGTTAATTTTTCACAAATTGTTTACAGATGCTTCACACATTTTCACAAATTTTTCATAGATTTTTCACACTTTTTGTGTTTTTTCACATGCTTTTCACATATTTTTCTCATATTTTTCCAACATTTTTCAAGAATTCTTTACAGATATTTTACGCATTTTCCACAATTTTTGCCACATTTTCACATACTTTTCAAACATTTTTAGGCATTTTCACAGATATTTTATGCACTTTACACAATTGTTTCATGTGCTTCACGGTTTCCAAACTTTGCTAAAAGAAAGATCATCACTGCATAGAACCATGAAAGTAAAGTAAGTTTTTCTTCTTTCTTACACTTCGTTCTGATAATCTCTCCGACGCGATACATGAGAATGCTGTCCGACGTGAGTCCCATGCTGCTCGACGGTTCGATCCTCGTCATGTACTCCTTGAAGGCCTTGCGCAGGGTGCTTTCGAACGATTCCCATTTGGTCGCCTTGCTCACCAGAAGGGCACCGATCAGAACCTCACCCGGCTTCGTCTGGAACATCGAAAGACAGACTGAACATCATTCGGTTGCGCTTCCTAAGAGGGGCTCTACAGATGATCTGATTGAATGAATGGGTGAATAAATGAATGAATGATGGGCGATGGATGAAAAAGGGATTAATGATGTAATGGATGGTTGCATGGATGAATGGAGGAAGAAAGAATGAATGAATGAGGTTTAAGTCTGTTCTAACAGCTTTTGCTATGGAGTTGGTTGATCATATAGGCTTCGGAATGTAATTTTAAGCGTAATTCAACGTAATGTAAAAAAATTACAATTCGTGGCGATTACAGAGTCAGTAAAAGTTCTCTTTTGCATTAGAAAAATTCTATTTTACGTCAAATAATTTCCCTCTCAACACCAAATAAATTCTCTTTTAAATAACATACATTCTTAAACATTACATAAATTCTCTGTATGTTGCATAAATTCTCTTTTCGGCACTATTATGCATGAAGAGTTGCTTTTGGGTCTTTTGGAAGAAATACTTTTAAAAACTCTCACCTCTAGGCTCCCAATGTCGGTGTTTGAGCCAAGTAGAACGGATACCAGGACTCTCTTGCCATCTTTCTTTCCGGAAAGTTCCACAGGACTCGATGTTCTTTCTGGAATGGGAAAAAACAGCAAAATTACTTCTGTCATTTTTCTTAGCTTATGTTTATTCTGCTATGGTTTTGCTAGAGCTGTGCAATGGTGTTGTAAGGGCTTAGTCAAAGCTGTGTAAAGATCGTGAAAGGGTGTTTTGCGAAGGTGTTCCCAGGTTGTGTAAAGGATTTGCAGAAGTTTTCGGTAGGCGTGCTAATGTTTCATTCACCTTGTTATACACATTTGCTTAGGTTTAAATGAGGTTTGGCAAAAGTTTTGCTAAAGTTTTTCTGAAGTTTTCTTGAGTTTTCTAAATGGTTTCCTAAAGTTTTTCTGAAGTTTAGCTGAGGTTTCCACGTTTTGCTAAAGTTTCTATGAAGTTTTGTTGAGATTTCCAAAATGTTTTACTCAAGTTTTTTTAGCATTGCAAAAGTTCTGCTAAGTTTTTGCTGAAATTTCTTAACGTTATGTTAAAGTGGCACTGAGGTCTTGCTGGGGTGTTGCTAAATTTGCGCCAAGTTTTGCGAAGGTGTTGCAAACATAATTCTAAGGATTGTCTTACGTGTTCTTGTTGACTTACTCAGTCGCTGACTCACCTGAGGTGGAGGTTGCGAGTTCTGTGAGACTGAGTCGGTTCGATGTTTCTGGAGAGATTTCACTTTCGAGGGCCTGGACCCTTCCACCGACAAGTATCGATGGATCGAGACCCCGCTGGACGATGATCCGCTGAAGTCTCTCGTTGTCCGCCTTCAACGAAGTCATCTCACTCTGGAATTCACAAACTTAGCAGTTGGAACATAAGAGTCCGATCAACGATTTGGAACATTTTAAATATGTAAAACTCCACGTTCCTGAGTGGAACATAGGAAGGCGCTCAACCACCCACCTACCCATACACCTATCCAACCATCCACCTACCCACCCATACACCTACCAAGCCACTCACCCATACACCTACCCAACCCCAACCTACCCACCCTATATCTACCCGACCAGCCCCTACCCACCCACACACCTACCTAACCACCATCTACCCACACATAACCTACCCAACCCCGATCTATCCACCATATACCTACCCAACCATCCACCTACCCACCATAACCTACCCAACCACCCATCTGCCCACCCATATATCTACCAAACCATCAACCAACCTACCCATACATCTACCCAACCCAACCTTTGCATGCACCTATCCAACCACCTTCCCACCTACCCACCCTCCCATCGAGTGACTTCCACTGAGCCAGACGTGAATGTACGTCTACCTTCATCCGGTTCATGGTGTCGCATAGCTGTTCCAGTTGGTGGGCTGACGCCAGAGCTTCCAGCTGGATGTCGGTCAGCTTGAGGTCCTTCTCGTGGAGTTCCTGCTTCAGCTGCGACACAGCCTCGTCTCGACTGCCACCAACGATGCAGTCGGACTTCATCATTCTGTCGTTGGCATCGAAGACAATCAAGACAGTCTCAGACAATGGCAACTCAACAAAAGCAACGAATTTATTAAAACCTAATGTGATTTAGTGTAGTGTGATGTAGTGTAGCTAGGTGAAGTGTAGTGTGATGTAGTGTAGCTAGGTGAAGTGTAGTGTGATGTGTGTAGCTAGGTGAAGTGTAGTGTGGTGCAAATACAGTATAGTGTAATAATGACGTTATATATAAATTCAAATATAACATAAATTAGTAACAAGTTAGTACTGATAACAGTAATCACAGTCAATTACATCATTATCATCATGACATCCATAATGATGATCATTGTCATCATAATCATCGTCATAGTCACCAACTTTGCCGTCGTCATCATCATCATCATCATCATCGTCATCATCATCACCACTACCACCATCACCACCAACGTCGTATAATGACTGCGGTAATCATTATCATCTTCCTTTTAATCATCACCATCATCAACAAAAACAACAACTTTGTCGTCATCCTCATCTACGTCCTCAATACCGCAACTAGTATCATCATTCAGCATCATAACCAACAGCAAAAATTTCGTCGTCTTCATCATAGCCATCATCGTCGTTGATGTTATTGTCGTCAACATCATAGTCATCGTCATTATCATAATAAAATCTGTGATTCCTACAGCGTCGATAACTGAACTGCTCTCGTGGGCGTCGTTGGGGTGCTCATGGGATGCCCTCCTGGTCCTCCACCTCCTCCGCCCCCTCCTCCCTGGAGCATCGACGAATTCGGAATCGATGTATCCGACTTGAGGCTGACGCTGTCCGCATCGAAGTCCGACCCAGAACCGGTTTTCCCTTTCTTCCTGGAGAAGGCCTTTGTAAAGGAAGTCTTCAGCTGGTGACAAAGAGAACAATTGTGGAGAAAGAACAGTGGAAATGCCATGGTAACCGATATTTAAAAAAATGGAAACTGGGAGGGACATGAGAGAGGCAGAGATTTAAAGGATGGATAGATGGATGTAATTGTAATTGTAATCTGACATTTGTAAAGCGCCACTTCAAGACTAGACTCATCAGAGGCACTTCCGACCCGAACCAGTGAGACCACTGGCAAATAATACAGACTTCAGGCGATTGCGAAACTGCGGAAGGGACAAACTGAGGAACTCAAGCCGCAGCTCTCGGGAAAGGCGATTCCAGCTATTAGGTCCAACATAGGCAAAGCTTCTAGACTGAGCTGTAGCAGTGCGCATACGAGGGACAGTCAGAAGTCCAAGGGAGGCCGACCGGAGAGTGCTACGGCCTGGAACTAAGGAGACCGAAATGCAGAAGTCCCTAAGGTATGATGGAGCAGAGCCAACGAGACAATTACGCATAAGGGTTAGAATCTTGAACTGGATACGCTGCTGAATGGGAAGCCGGTGCAAAGTGTCCCGCATAAAGGAAGTTATATGGCCATACCTGGGGACGCCTCCAATAAGATGGATGGATGGAAGGATGGATGGATCAGTGGATAACTAGATGGTTGGGTGGATGAAGAAATGAACGACTTAATGAATGGTTAGTGTTCTGAGGATAGATAAAGGCAAAGTGAGGAGCAGACAGATAGACACGCACACATACAGACAGGAACACAAACCAAGGGGTAGAGAAAGACAGACAGACAGAAGAGACTGAGGCGGATACTGCGACAGGGACTGTTGAAGGATGGATCTTGGTCTTCTAACCCAGTTCTTTTTCTTCTTCTTCTTTTCCAGGTCTGCCGCCGCTGACGACTGTTGACTCGCTCGGCTGCAGGAGCTCGACAGGCTGTTCAGGCTGGCAACGCTGTCCGCTGACATGTGACGGTTGATCGGAGTGACGTCATGACCTGCGTTTGCGTACAGGAAATTACCTTTCCATATATGGTCATCGTCGTCAGAGATGACATTTCCATATATGGTCATCGTCATCAGGAAATGACCTTTCCACATATGGTCATCGTTTTGAAGAAGACAACAAAGATGATGATAATGATGACGATGACGATACTGCTGACGATGATAATAACGACAATGATCATGACGATAACAATTACGATAATGGTAGTTGTTGTTGTTGGTGGCGGTGGTGGTGGTGACGGCGATGATGATGGTTAAACCGAACGCCTTTACCTGAGCAAGTGGAGTCTTTGGCTGAGGCACCGACCTGCTCCGAGGTCTGGCGGGGAAGGCTGCCTCCCGCCCCAACCCCTCCTCCTACTCCCCCTCCCCCTCCGATGCCAGAAGCCATTGTATGCGATCTGCTCTGTAGGCGCAGCGAGTCGATCGTCGCCTTCAACTCATTCAACTCCGAATCCTACAAGAATTTGGCACCATTTCACTCCCCACCCACCCACTCACAACCATCTGGCCATTTATGTAGCCCCTTATTATCTGTACGCAACCAGCGAAAGCTAAGTCGCGGGAATCAGCTTATTCGCAGGTGCTCAGTCAAAACAAAATCTATAGGCAGGAAGGGTTTGGTTCCAGGTCAAGACCCAAGAGATTTCTACAGCGCCCAACGAAAGCTACGTCGCGGGAACCAGCTTATTCACAGGCGCTCAGTCAAAACAAAATCGATGGGCAAAAGTGTTCGGTTCCAGGTCAAGATCCAAGAGTCAGGCAGAGAGACAGCGTGGCAGCTACGGTGGGTGGTGTTTGGGATTGGAGCGGAAAGAGGGATAAGAGGAAGAAGGGGAGTCAGGATAGGATCTGTGAAAGAGGGCTAATAAAGACTGACCTTCTGATGCGAGGTGTTCGTCAGCTGTTGAAGCCGCTGCGTCATACTCGACAGACTCTGTTCAAAGGCTGCCACGACATGCGCCTATGACAACCAGATGCAACAACAACTATGATAACGACAATAGAAATGATAACAGACAACGAAACGTTTACTGCAACAACTATGATAACGACAACAAAAATCATAATAACAACGAAAATGATAACAGCAAAACGAAATGATAACTACAACAATTGTGATAACGTCAACAAAAATCATAACAAATGAAATGATAACACCAAAGATAAATGATAACACCAACAACTGTGATAACGGCAACAAGAACGACAACAACTAAAATATTAACAGCAGAGAAATGACAGCAGAGAAATGATATCAGCAACAACTATGATAACAGCAACAAAAATGATAACTGATTACATATATACAGCACAACGAAATGATAACAACTTTGATAACGGCAGCATCTAATATGATGATGTAGCAACTAAAATGATAACAGACTTAAGTCTCTGGCTTACGTTTGTACTCAGCTGGGTCGTCAGGGTGTTCACCTTTTCCTGGGCCGCTTCCAGCTCCCGTCGCAGTTTTCGAATCTAACCAAAACAACAGCTGTGCATTGAATCTTATGGTAGGAACATTAAATGTGCATTAATGGTGCACTGTACTGTGTATTGCATCGTGCATTAGCTGTGCATTAAAATGCATTGAATTGTGCACTGTATGGTAAATTAGCTGTGCATTAAAGTGCATTAGTTGTGCGTTCGTTGTGCATTAAAATGCATTAAATGTGCATTAGTTGTGCATTAAAATGCATTAAATGTGCATTAGTTGTGCATTAAAATGCATTAAATGTGCATGAATTGTGCATTGTATGGTGAATTAGTTGTGCATTAAAGTGCATTAGTTGTGCGTTAGTTGTGCATTAAAATTCATTAAACGTGCATTACTTGTGCGTTAAATGTGCAGAACATTAGTACGTCACCCAGTAACGTCATTTTACTACAAGAACATTAATCAATGGCGGAGCAATGGAACCACTGGGTTTCGCCAATGTGGCGCTATATACATGTAAATTCTCATATTTATTTTACATGCATGTAAAATGTACTTTGATTAAATGTAAAGCAAGAAAACGTAAGGTAAGGTGTGGTAAGGTAAGCAAGTGTTACCTTTACCTTTGTGCTTAGGAGTTTCAAAAGAGGTTTGCAAACAGGTGTTACCTTTACCTTTTCGCCTCCGATAGTTTCAACAGAGGCGTGTGAGCAGGTGTTACCTTTACCTTTGCGCTTGGGAGTTTCAACAGAGGATTGCAAACAAGTGTTACCTTTACCTTTGCGCCTCCGATAGTTTCTACAGAGGCATGTAAACAAGTGTTACCTTTACCTTTGCGCTGAGGAGTTTCAACAGAGGCATGTAAACAGGTTTTACCTTTACCTTTGTGCTTAGGAGTTTCAACAGAGGCGTGTAAACAAGTGTGTTACCTTTACCTTCGTTCTTCTGAGGGGTTTCAAGCTCTTTTCATTACAGTCATTCACAAACAGACTCGAATCCAAAACCGTCTGACATCTCTTACTGTCTTTTCCTGGTCTGCCTGATCAGACGTCGAACTTAGCGACCTACGACGAGGCGAAGAACGCTCCTCCACTACACCATCACGGCTCTTCAATCTACGAGACTCAAGCGAAGACTCATCCGGGGAATTTAGAGAAAGCGGAACGCCAAGATGGCTGCCGGAAGTGATCTTCAGTTGATGCTCTTTCGTGTATCCACTTCCGGTTAGTTTGTTCCCGGAAAGCTCTGTTCCAGATGTTCCTAGCGCGGAACAATTCGTTCCAGACGTTCCTGCGTCAGAACCACATGTTCCAGATGGGTTCCAGAGATCGAAGATGCTTTGTTTCAGTAGAACCGTTACAACTGCGTTCTTCACAGGTTTCTTGGTTGTCGATTGCCCTAGACTAGAGGCGAATGGTTCGTGGTTCCAAATTCCAGAGTTCCACGTTTCAGCATTCCACGTTCCAGGGTTCCACGTGCCGGAGTTTGGTGTTCCAAGTCCCACTGTTTCGGAGAAACCTGACCCAAACCCGGCGAAGTTTTTGACGACACATTTATCTTTTTTCTCAAGGCTCAGGGACCCTGAAGGAATGCTATACGATCCTGGAACACCTGTTCCACTCGCGGGTCCATCTTCATCCGACCCGGAACTGGAACAACTGATGTTACGCGGAACCTTAGGTTCCGGGCGTCGGCGGCGCCTTTTCTCGTTCCTGCCACTGGTGGAACCGTCTCTGAAGTCACCCACTCTGAGGTCACCCACGTTGACGTCACCCACTCTGACGTCACCCACTTTGACGTCACCCACTCTGACGTCACCGGCGGCGACTGGTTCGCTGCAGGCGAACCGCTCAAGGTCAAGTTCAAGGTCGGAGTCAAAGGTCGAGCCGTCACGAAAGGCGGGGATGGCGCTGCGGTGCTTTGCACGTCGGATAGCGGAAGCACCGGCGTCCGAAGACCCGTTTCCGGTTTCGGCGGAAGCAGTACGCGTTCTGAGAACGACCGGAAACGTAGCATCGGGACCTGAGGTGGGTCGGGAGAGACGTTGGACGCGGCTGCGGGGAACCAGCGCCTTCTGGACGTAAGGCTGTTGCTGTTGGCAACGAAGGAGTGGGGTGTTGTCGGGGTTCTGTCGGATCCAGATGTCGTCATCGCCGTCGGAACTTGAGGAACTGCAGGAACCGACTGGAAACATCGTCGTCCAGTCTCAGGAACTGAATCGGAAGTCCCGAACTGGAAAGGAACAAGACCCGGAAATTCCCAAACTGGAAAAGACCAAGACCTGGAAATTCCCGAACTGGAAAGGACTAAGACCCAGAATTCCCGGACTGGAAAAGCCAAGACCCGGAAATTCCCGAACTGGAAAGCCAAGACCCGGAAATTCCCAAACTGGAAAAGACCAAGACCTGGAAATTCCCGAACTGGAAAGGACTAAGACCCAGAATTCCCGGACTGGAAAAGCCAAGACCCGGAAATTCCCGAACTGGAAAGCCAAGACCCGGAAATTCCCAAACCAGAAAAGACCAAGACCTGGAAATTCCCGAACTGGAAAGGACTAAGACCCAGAATTCCCGGACTGGAAAAGCCAAGACCCGGAAATTCCCGAACTGGAAAGCCAAGACCCGGAAATTCCCAAACTGGAAAAGACCAAGACCTGGAAATTCCCGAACTGGAAAGGACTAAGACCCAGAATTCCCGGACTGGAAAACCCAAGACCCGGAAATTCCCGAACTGGAAAGCCAAGACCCGGAAATTCCCAAACTGGAAAGGACCAAGACACGGAAATTCCCAAACTGGAAAATCCAAGACCCGAAAAATTCCCAAACTGGAAAGGACCAAGGCCTTGGAAACTCTAGCTGTAAAGGACCAAGAATTGGGAATTCCAACCTGGAGAGGACCAAGATCAAAAAGATTATCCTACTGGGATTCTCAAAACGGATAAGATCAATGTCTGAGATCCAGGAAATCGGATAAAAAAGATCGAGATCGAAAAAGTTCGGATCTAAAATGATCAAGATCCAGGCAACCGAAGCCAAGATTTGTTGCTCTAAAGTTGATCTAACAGTTGATCTAACAGTTGATCTAAAAACGATCAAAATCTACGAACCTGGATCCGATATCAACAAAGACCCTCGAAGCTCGTCACGAACAAGTTCAATCTCTGAGAACCCGGATTTAAACAGTAATCGTAATCGTAATTTCGAGATTTCTACAGCGCCCAACGAAAGCTAAGTCGCGGGAACCAGCTTATTCAAAACAACTCAGCTCAGTCAAAACAAAATCGATAGGCAAAAAGGTTCGGTTCCACGTCAAGATTCAGGAGTCAGGCAATCAGACAGTCGGACGGCTACGGTGGATGGTGTTTGAAATTGAAGCGAGAAGAGAGATAAGGGGAAGAAGAAGAATCAGGATAAGATTTTTGGAAAAGAACTGTTTTCAGTCTAGAGTGAAAGACCTGCGCAGAAACTGAAAGAGGTGAAGTGTTGGTGAGTTCGTATGATGGACCGAACAACTGTCGCAATTCTGTCGGGAGTTTATTCCAGAGGGGTCCTTAAACAGCACCAGGATCTGAGCACTGCCCGGATCAGGGAACTCAGATCGGAAAAGGATCCGGGTCGAGAAACCTGCACATTGTAGCGGGGATTCCATTGGATCCACGGTTGGAAATCCAAGCAGTTTCATCACTCCAACCCCTCATTTCCTCAACCAACCAAAAACATCCGGTAAACGCCGATGTGTACCCGCACAACGGAGGCAATTCTAAATCCATTCGGGCGATTAACGAGGCAATCTTCGTTACATCCATTCGTGTTCCTGACCAGTGATTCACCGCCTAATCTAATCTAATCCAAAGACTTCTGTAGCGCCGTTATCATACTGCCCAAGGCATCAGTCGATGGGCGCTTCAAAAAAACGCACATGCACTCAGCTGTAGACGTCTCCAAGCCATTCACACGTGCGATTAGGAAGCTTCGGTTAACTGCGCTAAATCAACGCATTCATCCGATTAATCCCCTGATCCATTCAGTGATTAATCCGCTAATCTTTGCTAATCCATTCAGCCGGCTTAATCTGAGCAAATAAATCCTTTCGTTACGCTACGCAGTAAGCTTCCAAGATTTCCGGCTTCACAACGAGCCGACAATTTCTCAACAGTCGTCGATGCAACAAGATTTTTCCATCCGTCCATCCATCCATCCATCCATCCATCCAACCATCCACCCATCCAACCAACCGACCATCTCCTCTTAACTCCTCCTTAAACAATCGTAAGCCTCGGTTGTACGCAACGCATCCTCCTCCTTCTTCCTCTTCCTCCTCCCCCTCCTCCTCCTCTGCTCCTTCTTCTCTGCCCCTCCTCTCCTTTTGCCTATTCCCTCCCTCTATCCTCTTCAACTCTTCCTTTTCCTCCTCCTCTTCTTCTCCCACTTATTCAGCTTTTCCCTGGTATTCCACCTCATTCCAACCACTCCTCTTCCTTATCCCACCTTCTCTTCCTCCTCTTCCTCTTCCTCTTCCTCCTCCTTTTCTTAACCTCTTTTCCTCCTCCTCCTCTTCTTCCTCCTCCTTTTCTTTTTCTTATCCGCACTTCCTCCTCTTTCTCCTCCTCTTAATCCTCCTCTTCCTCCTCCTCCTCTTCCTCCTCCTCCTCCTCCTCTTCCTCCTCCTCTTCTTTTTCCTCCTTGTCTTCCTCTTCTTCCTCCTCCTCTTCTTCCTCATCCCTCCTCTTCTAACTCTCATGACACGCATCAAGCCCCCGCGGCGCACCCACTCACCCCACCACCACCAACCCACCCACCGATCCCCGGGGGACCAGGAATTCAACGCAATCCACGCGGGCAGACAGCGGAGCCGGCCTGAGCCGGGCACCTGCAATCGCGGAGGAGCCCATCGCCCCCATCTCTGTCTGTCTGTCTGTCTGTCTGTATGTCTGTCTGTCTGTCTGTCTGTCTCTCATCCCCTAGTATACCCACGAGGCGTGTATACGGCTTTATCCCGAGCGAATAGAAACCGAGCCGGGAACCCACTCTTCCTCCCCAATTCCTCCTCAACCCCTTCCTCACATACCATTTTGCCAGACTCGACGCTTACCCAGAAAGTAAACATCCACCACACCTAGGGACACCACTCAGTTCCCGAGCAAATGAAGAGCAACCCTCTGTCTGTCTGTCTGTCTGTCTGTCTGTCTGTCTCTTATATAGGCACCGTCTAGAAGCATGCGTGTATACATATATATATATATATATATACATATATGTGTATATATATACACCTACATATACTGATATTATATATGCATGTATATATATGTAGAGTATTTGTAAAGCGCGCTTACATATATTATGGACCTCTGGCATCATACACACATATACACATATTTAAACACATATATATATATATATTTATTTATGTATGTATATATATATATATATGTCAATATAATGTGTAAATATACCCATAGGCAGCCTTTGCGGGCATGCGTGTATATATGCATATTCCCTCTACATAGGCCACATCAATATATATATATATATATCACTTGTGCTGATTACGTATCTGTATAAATATATCTGTATATATTATGTGTATATATGCCAGAGGTCCATGGTATATGTAAACATGTTATATACATATATATGCGCGCTGCCTCAATGGACCCCTATATCACTTGCATTATTCATAGAGCATGATATATATATATATATATATATATATATATATATATATATATATATATATATATATATATATATATATATATATATATATATATATATATATATATATATATATATATATACACATATATATATATATATATATCATATATAATATATATATGTATATATATCACTTGCATTATTCATAGAGCATGATATATATATATCATATATATATCATATATATAATATATATGTATATATATCACTAGCATTATTCATATTCCCTGTACCTGGATAATGACTTAATGCCAGTAGAAACCCGTTGTACCTACTGCGGCTAATTCTGTGAACTGGTCCGAGGTACAGTATCCCCAAAATAGATGGCTAAACAACGATGGCTATGCCGCTAAACCACTAAACGACGTGTAAAAGTATCGTAATCGTAATCCCGAGATTTCTACAGCGCCCAACGAAAGCCACTCTCACGGGGACCAGCCTATTCATAGGCGCTCAGTCAAAACAGAATCGATAGACAAAATGGATCAATACACAGGCCTACGAGAGGAAATAACAATCAAAAGGAAAGAAAATCCAAGATTTAAAGGTGTCTAAGCAAATCTAATATTTGTAAAACGTAAATGTAAATGTAGATGTTTTTCTACAGCGACCGTATGGTTTTGACCCTGCCAAGTTTTCAATGAATTAATCGGGTGAGGTCTTTCAACACCGCTGCCCATTTGAATGGCGCCACGCCATTTAAGGTGCTTGCGTCTAAATCGTCAAAAATTTATGAAGCTATTTTTAGCTCAACCAATCACGTCAAACCAGAAGTTTAAAATCACCACCAATCAAAGAAGAGAAACAATTGGGATGTTTACTCTGAAATCTGAATAAATAACTGGAAAACACAATAAAAGATGCAGTTTGTAGCAGTACCAATTGGTGGTAACTGTGAACTTCCGGTTTATTTCCGGTTTGACGTGATTGGTTGAGCTAAAAATAGCTTCATAAATCTTTTGACGATTTAATTGTAATTGTAATTTGAGATTTATAAAGCGCCTCTTAGAGGATAAACTCAACAGTGGTGCTTCCGACCCGAAAAAGTAAAATCACTGTTGAACATTGAGAGGGGGAGAGAAAGGAGCTCAAGTCGCAATTCTCGAGGGAGACGATTCCGATTTCTATTTAGATGCAAGTAGTTAAGATCTAGTTTCATTGACCATGCTAGCCCGATATTATATAGCCTAGAATGCACTCGTATTAAAGGTGTCTAAAAGGAGCTACGCATCTCATGCAAAAAAGCGTAAATGTATAGGTTTTCTATATCGACCGTAAGATCTCGATCTTGCTCAGTTTTCAATGAATTAATCGGGTGAGATCCTTCACCACCGCAGCCCATTTGAATGGGCGCCACGCCATTTAAGGTTCCCGTGTTCGGACCGTGCTAGCCCGAGATTCAAATCTCTGAAATAAGTCACGACCGGGACGCGAACCGGCATCCTCACCCTCAGAGGAGCATTGACGTACGCTTTACCCAATGTAGCTAACCATCTACAAGTAAGTATAGGGGTAATGTGCCTATCGATCTGGTTTTGACTGAGCGCCTGTGAATAAGCTGATGCCCGTGACGTGGCTTTCGTTGGGCGCTGCAAAAATCTCGAGATTACGATTACGATATATTTTAATGGGGGCGCGACGTCCTAGTGGTTAGCTCTGCTGATCTAGAGGTCCTATGTTCAAATCCCGCCAAGGCAAGAAATTGTTTCGAGATTTCTGCTCCACTGGCGCCACCTAGCCAATGAGTACACTGACCTTACACCGCCAGTGGATAGATCAGACGGCGAGGGACAGCGCTGTCCACCCGCCCTCATACGCTGGGGCTGAGAAAACGAATCCGCTATGACTTCATACCCATCGCTGTTTCAGTTTCAACCGATAGGTGGATAGATGGATTCCATCAGTTTAACGAAATTCCCTAAAAAGAGGAAAGCGATTAACCGAAAGAGCCGCTCTGCTTTCATTTATAAGGCGAAAGGCAAACTTAAAAGAGGTGTGGAAGGGACTGCTGCGTTATTATATATATATATACACACACTAGAGTCTTTCAGCCATGTATCTAATATATATATATATATATATATATATATATATATATATATATATATATATATATATATATATATATATATATATATATATATATATATATATATATATATATATATATATATATATATATATATATATATATATATATATATATTATATATATATTATATATATATATGGGTGTGTGTGTGTGTGGTGTGTGTCAATGCCGTCGTCATATATACACATGGGCCGTCGTTTCACACACATATATGCATATAAATATACGTTATTATATACGTTGAACATATGAACATATATAAATACACATATACCTTAAATATACATATACATGCACCTTAAATGTGAGGTATATGTATATATGTTCAACGCCAATAAGTATACAATAATGTGTGTATGTGTGTGTGTGTGTGAGTGTGTGTGGAACGACGGCCCTAATGCCCATATGATAACGGCATTGCCATAAATATATATAAATACTGTATTACCTTATATATACATATATAGAGTAATATACATGTTCAACGGCAATATGTATATAATAATGTATATATATATATATATATACACGTTATTGACATAACTATACATAAATATTTTAGTTGCACTGTTGAAATATTCTAATTTGGTTGTTTACAGCCTGTCACGTGTTTAGCGATATTCCGAAAACGACTTTCAATACTGTGATTAGGAAATTTACACCCAATCAGGCATCAAAGTCCCTCCCTGGATAGGGAGGTACGGAGTTGAATGAGAAGGGAGGGCCAAGAAAATTAAGGCAAGTTAGAAGGGGTGGAGTCAGACCCGGGGGACGATGGGTGGTGGGGTTATTGAGGGAAAGGTGGAGGAAGGGAGGCCTCCATGGACGAAGGAAAACGTGTGAAAAGGAAAAAATTAGGTAAAGAAAGAGTAAGGCAAGGAATGGTAGGGTAAGTATACAAGGTGAGCAAAGTTACGGTGAGATCTAGGGTGAGGAAAGTTAAGGTTAAGTTAGAGAAGGTAAGGTCAGGGAAAGTTAAAGTAAGATATATATACCTCATATCTTATATATATAGGTATATATACCTCATATCTCACTTTACCTTTCCTTGATCTTACCTTATATATATATATAAGTTACCTCATATTTTACTTTACCTTTCTTTGGCCTTACCTTATATATATATATATGCCTTACCTCATATCTTACTTTACCTTTCCCTGACCTTACCTTATATATATATACCTTACCTCATATCTTACTTTACCTTTCCCTGGCCTTTATATATATATATATATATATATATATATATATATATATATATATATATATATATATATATATATATATATATATATATATATATATATATATATATATATATATATATATATATATATATATATATATATATATATATATATATATATATATATATATATATATATATATATATATATATATATATATATATATATATATATATATATATATATATACCTCATATCTCACTTATATATATATAAAGTGTTTGAAAAGGACAAGTCAGGTAATACCAGGTGAGGTCGAGTCAGATAATCAATCACTCAATCATAAGAAGCCTCTATCAACATTAAACCTCGTAGACAAAGAAACAATAGTAATCGTGACAAAACACTTCTAAAGCGCCTCTTATGAATCGCTATGAGGTGTTCAAGATTCTTTGAGTAAATGTTCCAATGTTTATCCACATCTTACGGCTGCATGGGCTATTCGTGAACCTTCGAATGCAGCAGTAGTTCCGCAGTTTAACTACAGCTTATGGCATCAAAGGCCGTTGCCGTCGCCCTCCTCCTATATCCAAGCTTGGGACTGGCACTACTCCCAAACAAGGCAGTGGCGGAGTTAGATAGAGATATAGTAGTAGTTCCTCAGTTTAACGACAGCTTATGGCATCGAAGGCCGTTGCCGTCGCCCTCCTCCTTTATACAGGCTTGGGACTGGCACTACCCCCAAACAAGGCAGTGGCGGAGTTTCGAATGAGCGCTGTTAATAGATATATAGTATCGGTTAAAAACGTTTAAAATATGTTTAATTAGTTGTTAAAGTTTCCAATGTTTAACGACATTTTAAATTGTTAAAATTTCCAATGTTTAACGACATCTTACGGCTACCAAATTACTTAATATTAGTCGCAATGGACTACAGTTAAAGCATTTCGCGCAATTACGATTATTATAGCATCTGTTGAACGCGTTTCAAAGGTGTCTAAGGAAAGAATTGCATTACCTGTAATTTAGAGACATCTTGTAGCTGCCAACGACCGTTGACTTCAACCTTACACCCACCAAGTCATTCAATAGGCACCACGATTAAACTAGCGACTTTTGTTATAGCATTTGATGAACCCGTTAAAAAGGTGTGTAAGGAAAGAATTGCATTATGCGTTATTTAGCGACATCTTCTGGCTGCCACGGCCGTACACGCCAACCTTCCATTATCTGTAAACATGATCCAACGATTAGTAGTAGTTGTAATTCCTCAGTTTAACGACAGCTTATGTCATCAAAGGCCGTTGCCGTCGCCCTCCTCCTTTATCCAGGCTTGGGACTGGCACTACCCCAAACAAGGCAGCGGCATTAAACGCAGTTGATGATTATTATAGCAGCGGTTAAATACGCTTAAAAGGTGTCTAAAGAGAGATTTCATTATTTATTGTTTAGCGACATCTCGTGGCTGCCAGAGCCGTTTACGTCAATCTTACACTACTTTTGCGAATATCTCACGAGAATCGCTTCTTTACACCGCCTGCCAATCGCCAGATGGCGAACTGAATATAAATCTAGCAACGCTCCACGTCACGTGACCGTGAAAATGGCCGTCATAAGTTTTCGTTTCCGATTTCTGAAAGGCCGTTTAATCTTTTCCTCAAGTCTGTTCCAATTATCGTTTGCTATGTTTTTACGGCAACCGCACGCTTTCAACCACTTACTAGGGTTCGCAAGGTCAAGACGCCCAAAAAATACATGGCTCAACTTCAAGGGAAACGCCTTAGGGGTTGATATTTATATTGCGCTTCTATCTGTAGACCACGCCGTCCGATAGCGCTAAAACAACTGCACCGCGTGGCCGAAAAAAAGTCGACTCCCTTGGTCTAAATTACTGGGTGGTCGAAAAAAATGAATGTACCACACCCACGTCACCTGCCTAGGCAACGGTAAGAACTAGAGATAGAATGATAAATGATCCCAGGGCTCCGAGAAGCTGGGTCGGACCATTTCTTTGGGATCCCGTAGTGCACGAATGAATCCGACCTGGAATAAAGGTCGTGCGTGATCACGTGGCCTGGCTAAAGTGTAGACGTCTTTAAAACAGCAACTGATCGGGAAAAATAGGATGTCGAGGTAATGGATAACTTCAAGGAAAGGTAAGACAAGGTAACGGTAAGGCGAGATAAGAAAGGTAACGCACGGTGAGTTATGTAAGGTAAGAAAAAATATGTAGTACAGATAGTTACGAGTTCTATAGATTAGATTAGATTGACTTGCTATAGATTAGATAGGATTATATTTTTAACAGCTTGCAACCAGATGTCCAGAACATGTACTGTACATAAGAAATCCACGGAGAGTGAGAAGTTGGTAAGTAAGATGATACTAGTGAACAGATACATGGACAGGAGTCGAACCTAATTAGTGGTTATATGAACCGGAATGAGTGACACAGAAGAGAGGGGGCCATGGGGGAGGCTAAGGGGGAGGTTGGAAAGAACAGCGGGAGACAGACTGTATGATTAAGATATTCAGAAGCCAGACGAGATCAAGAAATATGATGAACGATTAGAGAGACAGACAGACAAACAGACAGACAGACAGACACACACACAGACACAGACAGAGAGACACAAAGACATTATTTTTGCAATTACTGAGCGCCACTATCCAATGATTAAGCATCAAGCGATGGCGCTGAGCAATTGTGAGTGAAGGACTTGACCAAGGCAGAGACAGACAGACAGCCAGCCAGACAGACAGACAGAAACACAGACAAACAGACAAACAGACACAGACAAACAGACAAGAAGACAGACAGGCAAACAGACTGACAGACAGACAGACAGAACAAGAGGAGAGACATGTCACGTTAGTTCGTTAATTAATCCCAAAATCCAAAAATTAATCGACGCCAATTAAAAGCTCAACTGTTGCGAGTGTAAGTAGGATTTCTACCTCTTGTGCCTGCTTCTCCTCCGCCTGCAATCAGAACAGAATAAACTTCATTAAGTAAAGTAATCGCCAATTTATTGTGCGCCTCTACTTTCTTAGAATTTCTTCGAGTCAGTGAAGCGAAAAATTATAAAAGTATCGCCTTATTGACTAGTTACGTTTGTGACTCCGTCATAATAATAATAATGATAATGATAAAAATGATGATGATGATGATGATGATAATAATAATGATAATAATAACAACAACAACAGCAGCAACAACAACAACAATTACAGTAATAAAAATAACAATAACAACAACAAAAACAATAATAATAATAATGACAATAATAAGAAAACTACTACTACCACTACTACTACTACTAATAATAATAATAATAACAACAACAACTACATCAACAACAACAATAACAATAACAACAACAATAACAATAATAACAACAATAATAATAATAATAGTATTGCACAACACCTCATTATACAATTCAAAGCAACAATCGTTATTTATAAATAATTATCAACATATTTATAATGATCATCGTCGTTGTCGTCGTCGTCATCACCACAGACAGTGCACCGTCGATGCACTCATTTTACAGGAGAGATCTCCAGGTGGCGCTAGTACTGCAGAAATTTCCAGCTGTCTTTCTTCACCAATATAACACAAACTAATGGAATTTTTTGGTTCACTCAGGGCAAATCGAATGGATGCGTTGAAACCCAAATTTCCTCTCGGCTTCACTGCGAGAAGGGATTGGAATTCCCGGAAAATAGTGGCCGTCTTCGGCAGCGAATTTATCATCAAAAGCTCCGCTTACAACGCGGCATCAAAGCCGAACAGGCTGCCAACCATCAACACTTCCAACCCCCTAGAAGGCAGACCCTGGACCGCTGAATCCGCTAAGCCCCGTCTGGCTCAGCCGTTGGCAACGGCTGTGTTGACAGACTTGCTCCGTCGGCCATCCAAATATCTTCTGTTTCAGCACAGGCAGAAATAACTCACCGTTGAGTAAACGGACGAGGAGCTCGACATGAGCGACAGCGATGACCCGTGAGCTAGAAAACAAACATAGAAACGTCTTAACGATTTATCGTTAATCGATCGGCCGCCATTTTGTTGCTCTTACAACGCGCTTAGCGTCCGACAGCCCACTCGACCAGTTTTTCTAATTTTCCCAAACCCGCGAGGGACGACAAATCGACCGGGTGGGGGAAGATGGCTTAAGGGCCGGTCCGAAACAACAGAACGAGATTACCGGATGTTACGGGCGCTTAAATCACGTGATATTTTATCCGCGATCGACAAAAAAGTCAAATGCGATTAAGAATCTTACTACAGCGAAGATCGATCAGCCTGCAGCAAATTCAAAGCTTCCTCGGCTGATGTACGCTACACAACTTATTTACGAGGGGTCTGGTTCCCCTCTCAGAAAGCAAAGTACTTACACAGCGCCTTCAAGTGGTAACAGAAGGCGCTATATCAATGTTGTGTTACAGTTTACATTATATTTATATTACTCTATCCATTCTAAGCTTAGCGTTTTCACTCCGAGAAAACACACAAATGGTTACGTTAAACATTCAGATATATATAAGCATTGCGCTTGATAGCAAGACAGGATATGACAATAACGACAATGAAAATCAAAGAAAACAAAAGAAAGAAAGATAATAAAATAATAGAAAAACGAGCAAACAGATAAAGAAAACAAAGAAAAACAACGAAATCAAAAGAAAGTAAAACCAAGAAAAACAAATAAAACAATAAACACAACAGAAAAGGCAAAGAAAAACAATGAAAGCAAAAAATGCTGAAAAACAAAGAAAACAAAGTCAAAGAAAGAAAAAACGAAAAACGACACAAAAAAAGAAAAACAATGAAAGCAAACAAATTATGAAGGAGAACAAAGGAAAACAACAAATGAAAACAAGAAATGACAGAAGACCACACGAACACAACTAGAAAGAAAGAACAAAACAGTTTAATGAGGTACATTATGCATGGTACAGCAACTCAGACGAGATGCAGTTGTCTTCCCATACACTCACCTCCGCTGGCCGACGTCATGTGCAGCGACTCCGCACGATGGAGGGTGCTTCCGGGGGAAGCCGAAGGGGGATAATCCGGGTAGAACTGACCTCCTCCCCCTCCTCCTCCACGGTTGACCTCATCGTACTGTTTCAGCGACCTTGAACTCAACCCATAAGGATCCACCTGCGACGGGTGACCACGGAGACCATACGGCGAATAGGAGAGGTCCTCGACGCTGTCCGTCTCCGACAGAGCAGCCCGAAGACAGCGCCCCGGCTTCATGGCCAGATGCCGTCCGCCTCCGAGGGTCCCGTTGGGGCTGCCGAGCCCGTCACTCAGGGGCCTGGAACACGGACCGCCGTGATCGGACCAGAGGCTGTCGACGTTGACGTAGTTCTCGTAGCAGGCACCACGGTTGAATGATTTACCCTGGGCACCTCGGGTTACGACGTCGCCGGCCTTGCCGTTGCTCGGGTTCTCCGAGTGCTTCTGGGGCAGCGAACTGGAACTGTAGTCTCCAGGACCCGTTCGGCGACCGGAGGAGGCCATAGCGGCGGCATGTGCTTGTCGCTCGAGCGAGTTCGTGCCGTGCGTGTAGTAGTGAGCCGAGTCGCTCTGGATGAGACCGCCGCGTCCGCCGATGCCCTGTCTGCTCGGACAGGTCCTTGAAGTCCGCGAAGACTCGCAGTCACTGACGCTCCCCATCGAGATGCACTGCTGCTGGTGATGAAGGCTGCCCCCGCCCCCGTGGTAATAGACCCCAGAGGACCCGGCCGCCCGTGCCTTCTGCATCATCATCGCCGACAGGTCCGTGTTCGTCTCGGAATCCCTCTTCTGTTTGGCACCCGTCGGCGCCGTCTGCTGCTGCTGATGCTGCTGCGACAACAAGGATGTTGACGCTGCAGAACCTTGTTCCGAAGACACCGTGGCGTCCTCCATAGCAACCGCCGTACCACTTCCAGCGCCGCTCCTCAGCGAGCGTCCCTTGAGGTCCGTTATCACGGCCTGGTGGCTCTTCTTGACGTAGATCCCACCCGGTAGACCCAGCGGGTATCCGAACCCTCTGTGGTCCCCACGCTCCCTGGCTGTCACGGGGAGGGTCGCGCGGTCGATGGTGCCGCGACTGAAGGACCCCGTGCCGCCACTTCGGGCATCAACGGGGATCGTGTACTTCTGCCAGTTCTCCCCCAACAGGTTGTCCGGCTGCTCTCCTCTCGCCCCGACGCGAGCACCAGCCGTCCCGAGTCCTCGCGGTGGCAGTGGTTGTCCCATCCCTCCGCCGGCCCTCATCTGTTGAAAGTAGGCACGGTGGGACAGAGGGAGGCTTCGGCAGGCGTAGGGAGAAATCCCGGTGGTTCCCAGGACGCCGTGTCGAATGCTTCCGTAGGAGTTCTGCTCCGAACTGGCGCCGCTCAGCGATGACCCGGTTAGGTTCTCGTCTGTACTGACCTCGTTGATGGCATCACTGATCTCGCTGCTGCTTATTGAGCTCCCATCGTCAGCGCTTCAAATTATTTAAATTTAGTCATTAGCATTTCATAAATTCATCAGAAGACCTTTATATCAAGGTTTGTATCGGCGCGTATTAATGCAAGTCTACCAGAAATAGCAAGCAATATTGCTTAAGAAAATAAAAGAGATCACGTTGCAGAATTTCTACATTTAAGTCAGATCCAATGCTTACCTTTAATTGAATATCGATTGTGTAATTAACTTCGTATGATTACCAAGTGAATACTCAAAACAACCACCACAAGAAATCATACCACACCAATTCTTATGCTGCTTCAATCGCTACTGATATCGATGGGGTTAATTAAACGATACTACCATTAAAGAAGGTGAAGTGGGACCACGGCAGAAAAACAGGTGACTCTTTACCAGAAATGACAACCACCGAAATGAAACGACTTTTCAACAATCTGGAGATTGTTGGGAAAGATCTTCGAAACGATCGACCAGCGACTTCCTCGAATCGAAGCATCAAACGGGATATCAGATCACTCACTTCGGAAGATGAATTCTTAAAAGCGTGGAACAGAGAACAGAATACTAAGAATGCCACTGGAATTCTTCAGAAAGTATGTGTTGCTCACAAGCTCGAGTATATAGCTCTGTGCCTCCCAGTGAGGCGGAGTGTTCAATGAAATGACGACGATTCAGGCCTATTTTAAAACCTATACTACTACTGCTGCTCCCACTACCACTACTACTACTACCACTACTACTACTACTACTACTACTACTAATAATAATAATAATAATAATAATAGTTATAATAATAGTTTTATTAATACTAAACGTAAAAGTAGTAACGTAACGAAACAAAAGTGTTCCGGACAGAAACCTCAGAGTTCAAACACCACGAGAAGAGTGAACCTATTCTGTATGGGCAGCGGAGCGTCTGCTGCCCTTGGGCTGACTTTGATCACGTGACTAGTCCATTTCTCGGGCGTCTTCTTGCGCCGGCCACTGGCACGCAACCACCTGTCATCTGGGATCACCAGAATCCACCAGTGGACCCACACGCCAACGTCGTCGTCGTCTTGTGAGGGGCAGCGAACGTGACAGTATGAAATCCGGGATATCACGACAATACAAGGACACAACGTGATCCACAAAAACCAGATCAATTCATTAACAAACGACAAAGTCCAGTTAAAGTCTTGCACGCGGGACGTATTGAAAGCACGAATGCCCTCGGGTCGCATTCTCGAACATTCAGCTTTTCAGCGAAGCCATCAATCATCGAGATTCGCCGACATGAAAGGAATACCAAGCAGAAATAAATTTCAAACTGTCAGTCTCGTTCGTGTAAGCCACCACCCGCCGACACGCAAGCAGGGCAGCATGTGGTCTCTACTGGAAGTATGTTGTCCGTGAGCTCATTTATACTATATACACAGTCTACATACCAAACAGATTTACTTCAATCTAGTGGCTAGCATGTCGGGCTGTCAACCCAGAGGGTTCAAATTCCCACAACAGCAGAAAGAAGTCTCTAGATTTCTGCTCCCGGGTAGGCACCTCTAGCGAATTTGGATATCGAAAGAGTACACTGAGCGTGCAATGTCGATGGGAAGATCAGACGGCGAGAGACAGGACTGGCTACTCGCCCTCACATGCCGATGCCGAGAAAAATTAACACAAACACTTCATACACATTGTTGCCTATCGGGGATAAATCAAGGGACTTCTTATTCTTTCGACTTTAAGGAAGGAAGTATAGAGACTAGAGATGGCGATCTTACCTGTCGTCGTCGACCAGGACGTTGCTTTTTTCCATGCACTCCTTGACGGCAAGCATTCCTTCCCTGAATCGCTGCTGAATCCGCTTGACGTACTGTGTCAGTCCTCCTTCGCTCATGTACCCACAGTTCACGTCCTCCAGATAGCTCGATCGCAGAATGTCCCCGTCCGACATGTACCCCGCGGTCACGTCGAACCCTTCTGTGTCCGACTGGACATCGGCGGAAGGCCGCATGAAACGCCCGCTGGCCAGTCCGCCGCCGCCAATTCCGCTCCTACCCGGACTCAGATACATGTTTGAAGGGTCGATGAGAGGTCTGTGAACGCCCAAACGACTCGAGGACGAAAGGGGAGCGCCAGACGAGGACCCAGCTTGCCCTGCTGTTGAAGGGTGAAGGGAAGGCCGGCCAAGCGAGACGGGAATGCTGCGTAGGTAGGCGTAGGGAGAAGATCGGATGATGGGCTGCATGGGTTTGATCCCGACGTCAAACGACATCATTTCTTCTCCAGCTCCGCTGCTTCCTTCCCGCATGGACCCTCCGCGATCGGTCTCTCCCTTCCCCGGATCGCCGTTCGGCGATCCGTCTCCGTGTCTTGTGCTTCTCTGCTGCCCGGACGATGCTCCAGCCGATTGCATTCTCTGGTTCTCCTCGGTCCTCTTGTTGCGCAGACTCGAGATGTGATCCGTGAACTGCGTCGGCGGTTTTCCTCTTGTGTCCTGGGCGCCGTTCTGTCTCGCGGAATCCTTTCGGGGAGCGTCCACCTTCTTGGCCCCAGCGTCTCCGCCCCCGGGATCGCTTTCCTCACAGCTGGACGGTCGGTAGATGACGCTGTCCGTGGAAGAGGCACTGTTGTTGCTGTTTGAAGTGCTGTTGCTACCCGACTTGCTCGAGTCGTCGCCGATTCCACTGGCCGTCGTCGAAGAGTCACTGTTGAGGCTGCTGCTGCTCTGGTCCTTACCATCCGCAGCCTGCGCCGCTTTTCTGTCTGGATTACGCGCCACCGCGCCCCCCTTGCCGCTAGCCGACGTCTGGGCGTTTGTTCCTTGGGCAGGTCTTTGTCGTGGGTCGGCAGCGGAGTGCTGGTTCTGAGCCATCTGTTGCGCCAGACCTGCTTGTCTCCTGAGGTGCGCTGACTGCATCACGGATGCCGTCGTCTGAGTATCGCTGTCGATCTTACGCGGTTTCGTCGTCTGCGGCGTTGCCTCCCTCGCTACGCCGTTGCCCGCTGACTGTGCCGGCGATGGAGATGAAACTGGCTTGAAACTCGAAACAGATGAGAAGCCATAGTCTGGACCCGTTCCGGCATCGCTTTTGCCTCTACTGGACTGGGTTGCAGCGCCAGCCGGTGATGGAACCGTCACGGGTGATCGCGCATTAGCAGCTTTCGTCAGCCCTTGACGTAAAGAACGGTCCTGAGCAGCAGCGTCGTATTTCTGGTTTGCCTTAGGCACCTTCGAAGATCCCTGGTCCATCGCAGAAGGCATGCGCCTTGAATCGACAGGGATTTCCGTTGAAGTAGTCCCTTGAATTCCCGGATGCGGTTGGTGAGGCGCCCGCTTCTGTTCGGGCTGGCTGCAAGAAATTTCTCGCCGGCCCGTCTGCGGCGGCTGGAGATTAGACCTCGAGGACGAGCTCGTCATGCCGTGACCGGGTGGAATGGAATTAAGGGCCGTTCTGCTTCCTGAGTTTCCGGTCGACCTATTTCTGTTCAGATCGTCGCTCTCTGCCGGTCGCCTCGTTCCGGAGACCTGCTTCGTTGCCGCCATTTTACCTGAAGGCGGAATACCAACTGACTGACAAATACCGACGGTGGAAGGCGACTTCCCCACCGACTGACTAATCCCAACTATTGAGGGCGATTTCCCAACAGACTGATTTATGCCGACGGTGGAGGGAGACTTTGCAGGCCTACTTCTGCTAGAAGGCACCGCGGTCTTCCCTGACTTGGCAGTGGACGTAGCTGTGGGTGCGGCGATGGCCGTGGCCGTGCCTTGCCGCTGACCACTTCTGGTACCAGAAGTAGGGTAGCCTTTAGCGGCAGACTTGGAAGCGCTTGCGGTCGCCGATTTGAGTCCACCAGCGACTGGAGTTCCTAGAGTTCCGGAGCCGGACAGGCTGCTGATGCTACTAGAGGATGAGGTCCTGCTGGACGGTAGGGCGGAGGGCCGGGGGTGAGTGCCTTGAGTGGCAGTCCTACCCATTGCAGCAGCCGCGGAAGAGCCGACGCGCTTGCGCTCTCGTTCATCCATCGAAGGAATAAGACTGAAACTCGGGCCTGGAAGGTTCGACGCTGGGATGCCATGGGCATCTTTGTCGCGGCCCTTGGCCGACCGCTTCTCCTGCGGCCCCTTCGCTACTGTTCGTATCGCTTCCGCGTCTTCGGACTGACGTGAAACCGCCACCACTTCCGGTAAGGTCACGGGCCCGCGCCTCTCTGGGTTTTTAGCTGAGGCTTCTGGATTGCTCGGAGCACGTCCTGGATCTTCGTGAGCTTCCCTCACTGTCGGCGAACTCTTGCCCTTTCCGTTATCCTTGGAATTGAAGAGCTTCAGTCTTCCGAGCATGCAAGCTGCCGGTTTTGTGTCCTCGCAGACAGCTGGCCTGTCACCCGTCTTTTCTGTTGAGTCTGGGATGCTCGATGAGGCTGGTGCCTGATTGCTGTTGCAGGTGGCGGTTAGCTTCTCTTCCAACCGAGTCCTCTGTGTTCTATGTAGTTGCGGACTGGTAAATCCAACGGACGTTGGGATCGAAGAACGCGGACTTGAACTGGCTGGCGACGAATTACTGTCGACTTTAGGCAGACCTACAAAAAGGCCGAACATTCAGATTATCGCCTGGGATTCCACTGATGCAAGCACCATTTCACCCCAAAAAACAGGGTAAAGTGAATCACCCCTTAACTTCTACCACGCTGCTAAACTACCCTACCCTATTACTCAAATCACACATTCAGAAATCCGGTTCCTGAGGGGAACCAATAGAGTATCAAAGCTGATGCATTGACAGATGTCGTTGCAAGTGCACTAGGCATTCCGCCCATAGACATCATGAATATTAATCAGAACGGATGAATATTAACTAGACAACTGAACCAATGAGACACCGTTGACTTAATTTCCGCTCTCCGGATATGACTAAGTCACGTGGACAGACCGTATTCAACAGAACATAACGATCATGCTGCTGTTCAATTTCTATGCCCATAACTCATAAGTGCACTTGCAGCAATAAGCGCAACACTTTCAACTGTGGTAATCTATTTCAGGCAAAATCACCAACCACAGCCAAAAGCTCGAAATGCACGCAGGGCGCCGGGGGTCACCGAGTGCCGTGCGATTCTGGCGGAAATGAACCGTTGGTACGGAAGCCGAGATGATTAATTCTGCGTCATCTTTTGACACCAGAAAAGCAACCTAGCGGGAGGCTGCTCTTGTCAAAGAAATGATGGCTGATCGAATTCATCTGGGACTGAGGAAACGCTGGATATCGTGCAACGAGAAAGTGGAAGAAAATGAAGGTAACCCAATCAAATTAGCAATAATATCAATTTAACAAATGCAGTTTATTTGAATGTTCTTTATGTAGACATAGATCTTTAAAGGATATCTAAAATATATTATATACATTATATATATACACATGCATACAAATATATGTGTATCTGTACGTGCTAAGAAGAACAAAGATACAGTTGGAACTTGTACGGCTTGCAGACCCATAAGACCGCGATGATGATGATGATGATGATGATGATGATGATGATGATGATGATGATGATGATGATGATGATGACGATGATGATGTAATAGGGGTAGGAAGAGGAGGAGGAGAAGGTGGGAGGAGGAGGAGGAAGAAGAAGAAGAAGAAGGAAAGTAAGAGGAGAGAGAAGGAGATAGGAAGAGGAAAAGGGAAAAGAAGAGGAAGAAGAAGAGGAGAAGAAAGAACAAGGACAGGAGAAACATTAGGAGGATGAGGAGGAGAAGGAGGAGGAGGAACAAGTGGAAGAAGAAGCGGAAGAAGATGATCAGTTCCCACTCCTATCTCTATCGAAACCTACTCTGCGAAGCAGCGCCACCTGGTGGTCTCAGACAGCGTCGTTCGCCTAAGACTACGACGGCGTTCGCCAGGTGGCGTTCCTCCAACGACGACCTCTTCAGATTGGACGTCGGATCCGCCGAAGATGGCCGACAGATGTTGGTCACGTGTCGCTGAAGATCCACTGGTACTCTGCTGCTCAGATAACCAGAAGTAATTACCAGACTGTGAATGAAGACGTTTTTCTGTAGCGACCGTATGGCCTCGACCCTGCTCAGTTTTCAAAGAATTAATCGGGTGAGATCCTTCAACACCGCTGCCCGTTTGAATGGGTGCCACGCCATTTGGAGTAACTATGACCTGCTTTATGTAGCCAAATCGGAGTAAATGCGGATGTACATGTTTTTCCAGAGCTACCGTATGGCGCTCATTTTTCAATGAAATAATCGGGTTTCAATATGAGCCTCGTGTATTAATATTCGGCGTTTAAAGACATCTTGTGGCTGCCAGGGCCGTTAACGTCAAACTTTAACTAAACTTGTATTGCTGGTGATTGAACGAAATTGACAAATATATATATCGAAAAAAGCGATTAAAAGGTGTCTAAGCGTAACCTAATATTAAAAGGTGTCTAAGCACAAAATAATACTTGTAAGATGTAACCCATTTTTCTAAAGCATTCGTGTGACCTCGACCCTGCTCATTTTTCAATGAATTAATTGGGTGAGATCCTTCACCACCTCTGCCCGTTTGAATGGACACCACACCCTTTGTTTTACTAGTCAGTGTTTAACGACATCACACACAGCTCAATCGTTTATTGTGTTCATATGATTACAAAGATCGTTGACGACAGTTCAAAGAATGCATCTGAAATTTAAAGTTCTTGCTAAAGAATGTCTGTATTAATTCTTAAGGATGTCTTCATACCTCATTATAAAACAATTAGGAATAAAAAAATAATATTATCATATATTGGTATATACAGAATTACAAACTTCTTAATAACCGGAATATCATATAATATTTTAGGATATTATTGAATCTTTCATCTACATAGGCAATAGTTTCTGGTTATTTATAGGCCTAAGCCTATACAATTAATCATGTTTACTTAGGAACACTTGAGCAGTAGTTTTTCAACAAAATTGACGGCTATATAGCCTCGGCAAAAAACGATTTAATGGTGTCTAAGCAAAACCTAATATTTGTAAAATGAATACATGTAAATGTAGACTTTTTAAAGCGACCATATGGCCTCGACCATGCTGATTTTTCAATGAACGACCGATCCTTCACCACTTCTGCTCATTTGAATGGGCGCCACGCCATTTAAGGTCCACGAATATGGACCGTGCTAGCCCGAGATTCAAATCTCCGAAATAAGCCGTCTGGAGGAGGAGAAGGAGGACGAGGAGGAGGAGGAGGAGGACGAGAAGGAGGACGAGGACAGGACGAGGAGGACGAGGACAGGACGAGGAGGACGAGGAGGAGGACGAGGAGGAGGAGGAGGAGGAGGACGAGGAGGAGGACGAGGAGGAGGACGAGGACTAGGACGAGGAGGACGAGGATGACGAGGAGAGGAGAGGACGGAGGAGGGGAGGAGGAGAGGAGGGGAGGAGGAGGAGAGGAGAGGAGGAGGAGGACGAGGAGAGGACGAGGAGGAGCAGAAGAAGGAGAAAAAGGAGGAGAGGAGAGTAGGAGGAGGAGAAAGAGGAGGAGGAGGAGGAGGAGAAGGAAGTTCGAACCCGGGAACTGCATCGATTGACCCTTCATACATACGTACGCAGAAGTCGTATACATATAATTCATGTATAGATAGGCAATAATCAAATATATTAATATACAGTAGCCATACACATGTGTGCGTGTGAGCGTGTGTGGATATAAATATATATATATATATATATATATATATATATATATATATATATATATATATATATATATATATATATATATATATACATATATATATATACTTACACGCACAGGGAGCCCTCTTAGGGAAGACATACATACACATATATATACAGGGTGGGCCAGAAGTATTTGTTCAACTTTGAAGGCCTATAACTTAGGCAGTTTAGCAAGTAAGTGTATGCTTAATGCATCAAATTAAAGGTCGTTATATCAGCTATAAGTGTGACAAATTTCATTACGGTAGCTTGCACTACGCGCCATATAATTATTGTGTACCGCACCTACCTTGTTTTCTGACGTAAACAATAATTTCATCATGGCGCCGTTAACAGAAGATGACAGGACTTTGATTCGAATTTTAAGAATTGAAAAACATTTAAATGCATATCAAATGATGAATGAATTTCCTGCTAGAAACTGGAGTAAAAACAATCTCAACCGATTAATTAGACAAATTGACGCGAGTGCAAGTTCTAAACGTAAACCTGTTACTGGCCGTCCTCGTTCGGCACGTACCGCTGACAACATCGCTCAATGGGCACGTCGCATTGATGCAGTCATTCGAGCTCGAGGAAGACACATTGAATATTTATTTGATTAAATAATTCTTGGATTTTTTAATGGCTATCAATAATGCAAACTTGCAAAGACTAATTTTCCAAGTATTGTGTTTTGCAAGATAGACGAATTAAAATCATTGTAAACTGATACATATTCAGTACAGTAGTTATACGCAATTATTAATAAAGCTAAAAATGTAAATTTTTGAGCAGTTTTAGCTGATATAACGACCTTTAATTTGATGCATTAAGCATACACTTACTTGCTAAACTGCCTAAGTTATAGGCCTTCAAAGTTGAACAAATACTTCTGGCCCACCCTGTATATAAATATAGACATATATATATATATATAGACAAATATGTATATATGACCATAGTATGTTCATAAATATAAATGATTATCCTCCATAAACTACAAGTGTGTGCGCGCGTGTGTGTATGTTTGTGTGTGAGTGAGTGTGTGTATATGTGTGTAGGTGTGTTTGTGTGTGTGTAGGTGTGTGTGCGCGTGCGCGCGCGCGCGTGTGTGTAAATGCTTGCGGTGTTTGTAATACGGCCCATGGATGTGCGATCATGAGTCAACTGCGGTGATCGTCGCCGATGGCTTCGGATGTTGGGAATATTTTGGCTTCTGATGTTGCTATGCTCCTTTGATGTCCATCTTACGATCGCAAGAGGGCGTTCTTACCCCCCCTCCATTCCTATTTCTGTTGGCAATCAAGTATTTGCTCTTTGCAGGCAAATAATTCAATGGAAAGATAATCGCGGCGCCACATAAATTGGGTCAATTGAGTCCAAAATGATACAGTATCAACGTACCATGATATAAGTATCCTTTTCAAAGGCCACGATTGCTCGCAATCATAGGCAGACAGATCGACGAACAGACAGACATACAAACAGAAAGAAAGGCACGGACACATAGACAGACATGGACACATAGACAGACACAGTGACAGACACATAGAAAGACACGCAGACAGAGACGGACAAACAGACAGAAAAATAGAGAAGGTAGGTCAGCCAGTCAGCCGGACACATATACAGATAGGCAGACAGACAGACGGACAGACAGACAGGCGGACGGACAGACAGACAGACAGACAGACGGACGGACAGACAGACGGACAGACGGACGGACGGACAGACGGACATGCATAAGAAACAACGCAGAGCTCCTAATAAAGCCATCAAAAGCAACCCATACCTTTGCTTAAAGCCATTTCTATCAGACGAAGAAATAATTACATCGACCATCATATATATATATAATATATATATATATATATATATATATATATATATATATATATATATATATATATGACACACACACACACATACACAGACTTATACATATTGTATGTATATTTATATCATTTCGATAATTACATGCAGGAGTATCTATAGGCCAATAGTCTTTTATATGTGTGTATATATATATATATATATGACAAACATACATAGACTTACACATAATGTAGGTGTATATATATCATTTCGATAATTGCATTCAGGACTATCAATAGGCCAATAGTCTTAGGGATTTAAGATCGCCTACGTCAATATGCGAAGGCAATATATTTATATGTAAATTCAGTAATGACAAACTATGTACTTATGCATAACTACGCATAATTATATATATACATATATGAACACACACACACACACATATATATAAAGACTTACACGTATTGTGTGTATATATAGCAATTAGCCAAAAGCACATATAAGACGAGGAGGATGAGGAGGCTAACGACGACGAAGATGATGATGACGACGAAGATGATGATGACGATGACGAAGACAATCACGACAGTGAAGACGACGAGGAGGAAGAGAAGAAGGAAGCGAGCAGGAGGGGAGGAGGAGGAGAAGACGAAGGAGAAGGAGGAGGAGAAGGATAAGGAGGAGCAGAAGGAGGGCGGAGAAGGAGGAAGAGGAGAAGGAGAAGGAAGAGGAGAAGAAGAAAGAAGAAGATAAGGAGGAGGATAAGGAGGAGGATAAGGAGGATAAAGAGGAGGAGAAGGTGAGAGGATAAGGAGGAAGAGGAGAAGAAGGAAGAGGAGGAAGAAGAGAAGGAGGAGGAGGAGGAGGCAGAAGAAGAGGAGGAGAAGGATGAAGAGAAGAGGGAGGAGGAGGAGGAGAAGGATGCAGAAGATGTCGACTCCTATGCATACAGACTGACAGCTGGAGATCTGAAGGAGGGATGAATGAATGGATGAGCTATAAGTGGTAGAACAAGAGGATGAAAAACACTCTGCAGGTCCTCCTCCTCCTCCTCTCTTCATCCTCCGATCCTCCGATCCTCTCGAACGAACATCGGTCACGTCGATCAGCATACACCAACTGACCTCAGGTGGTCATCTCCTTCCCAAGAAAGAGAAACCTCAGTCACATCAACAGACAGACAGGCAGGCAGGCAGACAGACAGACAGACGGGCAGACGGGCGGGCGGGCGGGCAGACGGACGGACGGACGGACGGACGGGCGGGCGGGCGGGCGGACAGGCAGGCAGGCAGGCAGGCAGACAGACAGGTAGGCAGGCAGGCAGACAGACAGACAGGCAGGCAGACAGACAGACAGACAGATAGACAGACACGCACAAATACAGACACACACAGACACACAGACACACATACAGAGACAGACACACACACAAACATGTCTGCAGACACGCACGCACACATACAGACTTACACACACAAACACATGCACACACAACATGCACACAGACGTAGTTTATGGAGAATAATCATTTATATTTATAAACATACAATAGTCATATATATATATATATATATATATATTACATATATGCACCTTCATACCACGTTATACGCTATATTTATACATATACATGTGCGACATATACAGAGATTCATTTGGATATATTGGATATATATGTATATATATATATATGTATGTAAATGTATATATGTATATATAGCCAATTAAATATGAAAGGCTCTACAGCCTAATATATTACTAATAATTACCAAATGGCTGGATTTATAAAAATATTGGTCAAATGTATCATTATATTTAATATAGAAAATATGAGTATTATACTCATAAACTCTATAATATCATGATTAAATATATATATATAAATATATATATATACATGCAAATATATTTCTTTTATAGATCTTCGTGTATATTGCCGCCATATATTATGAATAAATATACTTAATTCGAATCTATAATTGTCGGGGTAATAAACCTTTCGTCTTCTCCTCCCTCCGCAACTGCCGCCGCATCATCAGCCCAGTGCCGCATCCTTTGTGGCGGTGATGCCAGCCAGCATCCCGGCTGCTGCTGCTGCTTTTAGAATCCAGCAGTAGTCACGGACTCTTTTTCATCATCATCATCACCATCCATCTGCCATCTCACCGCCATCCGCTGCAACTGTTCCCGGCCCAGATGCGGCTGGTGCAACTGAGCGAGAGGAGGAGACGATATCCATGGCAACGGACGGGAAGAGGACGCGGTGAGTCAGCGCGATGCTATTCGATAAGGAGCCGAAACACAGACCGCGTGACGCGCAGAGCGCCCGCGCAGACGTAAAGACGCTAGACCGACTTCCACTTAGCATTGGCGACAACTGGAAGGAAGTTATATGTTGCTGAGTAATATATTGCTTCAGTCAGTCAGTCAGTCAGTCAGTCAGTCAGTCAGTCAGTCAGTCAGTCAGTCAGTCAGTCAGTCAGTCAGTCAGTCAGTCAGTCAGTCAGTCAGTCAGTCAGTCAGTCAGTCAGTCAGTCAGTCAGTCAGTCAGTCAGTCAGTCAGTCAGTCAGTCAGTCAGTCAGTCAGTCAGTCAGTCAGTCAGTCAGTCAGTCAGTCAGTCAGTCAGTCAGTCAGTCAGTCAGTCAGTCAGTCAGTCAGTCAGTCAGTCAGTCAGTCAGTCAGTCAGTCAGTCAGTCAGTCAGTCAGTCAGTCAGTCAGTCATCTCGAAAGTCTAATCTAATCAGAAACTATATTAAAGTGAATCAATGCTCCCTACCTTGCGCTTCCCAAAATAAAACCAAACAACGTTACATTACATTACTTTGTAACACGTAGGCTTCATCAGTTTACTTTACACGATAAAGAGCCGTAAGAGCGAACCGCTTAAGTTACGATAACCATCTGCCCTAAAAAATAAAGAACCACGAGTGAAAACGATGTCTGGCAAAATCATACTCTTAATGTGTCCAGACGTAACACCATCTGGCGGCGAACACCGTTAAACTGACCTTAAGTATCCAGACATTTCGTCAGATTATATTACCTACCGCACAGGGCTACACTTTATCTCTTCAACCCACAGACCGCGTGCTTTACAACCTAATAAAATGTGGCCAATTACGCCGCTCGTCACATTAGTGTCAGCCGTTGCCAGACACGAGACCAGATCTAAGGCAGTTATCGTAGAAATCGAGTAAGTGTCTGAACGTTGTTTGTTTAAAAAAGACCAGACGTTAATAGATCTGTTTGTAGCCACAGAATCGCCGAATCCAATGCAAAACCCAGCTGTTTAGAACATAATGTGGAGAATTACTATTGGCAGGATAATAAACGACTTCATCGTTTCTTGGATTTGGCTACACATTGAAATTTCTTAAGATAAACGAATTTTCATTTAGACAGGTAGTTAATGCTAATAATAATAATATCTAGCCATCGAGCAAACGTATGTATAGGCAAATTATCCCATAAATCCATCAATCCATCCATCCATCCACCCATCCATCCACCCATCCATCCATCCATTCATACACACACACATACATACATACACACAAATACATTAGCACATTCACACACAAAAACTTGCCTTCTTAGTGGTAATTATCACGCCTGCCTGTCTATCGGAAGGTCAAGGGTTCGACGCCGAGGGAACGTATCACGCTATTGCGCGGCCTACTATAGAACCGGATCGATATCAACATTTGTGACTTATTGATCGAGATCGACTGAACTCCGCTGGTAACCTAGCTCGGAAGTCTCGGGGTACAACACGAGGGAAGGACGGGTGAAGAAATCTCGAGTCTATGATTACGAACATCGTCTAAAAGGCGTTTATACACACACATACATACATACATACATACATATATACATACATATATATACATGCACACAAACATCGTCTTAACGCCGTTTAAACAACCAAACATTCTCTAAAAGCCGTTTAAACAACCAAGCATTCTCTAAAAGCCGTTTAAACAACTATACATCGTCTAAAAGCCGTTTATACAACCATACATCGTCTAAAAGCCGTTTATACAACCATACATCGTCTAAAAGCCGTTTAAACAATAATACATACATACATAAATGCATACAAACATCGTCTGAAAGCCGTTTAAACAACTAAATATCGTCTGGAAGCCCTTTCTGAACAACTTAACATCGTCTGAAAGCCGTTTAAACAACCACACATCGTCTGAAAGCCGTTTAAACAATCAAACATCGTCTAAACGCCTTTTAAACAGCCAAACATCGTCAAAAATCCGTTTATACAATCAAACATGTTCTAAACTCCGTTTAAACAGCTAAAAACCTACCTCCTAAACTTGCTAGCCAAGGCATGAAAAGCCTTCTACACTTACCCAGAACTACAACTCACCAAAAGCGATACCCTCTCTCTTCTTATCCGTATGAATTTCCAGGGGGTCCGACACACTGTTCCAGCTCGCCTTCTTTTGATCAAATCACCCCCGAGGAATCCGGGACTCCCTTTCGCTGCGCCTCAACCAAAGAGGGCGCCATATTCTCGAGATAATCAAAGATAAGAGACTCCTAAATCTCAATAACGCGAACAAGTGCCCGCTCTGATGAAACCACATACATATATACATACCCACATTACATACACACACACACAACCATATATATGTATACACACATGCATATATATACATACAAACATATATACATACAGATACATACATATATATTACATACATATATACACAGAGAAATAGATGCACACACATATATAAACACATATTTAAATATACACACATACATATATAAAAGCATATACATGACCTTATATGCTCAGGTACAGAGCTAAAAATACATACACTAATATATATAAAATATACATATATATATACATGCGTATATGAAGCAACGTGTATATATGCCGTTTAATACCGTCACATACAGAGCTATAAATACATAAATTTATACACATAAACAGACATACACGAGAGTTCCAGCTTTTAAATAAAAACATCTGTGCGTATATATATCCATAGTTTACATATATTCATACATACATACATATATGTTATATATGGGTTTCTTTGTTATCATAGAAAGTATAGGTCTATAGCTGAATGTGCATCATCTATCAGGCATGTAAATTGTCTTACACACAGTGTAGACTCACAGACAGACAGACAGACACACACACACACAAACAGACAGACAGACAGACAAAGACACAGACAGACAAACAAAGACACACAGACAGACAGACACACAATGACACAGAGACAGACAGACAGACACAACCAGACAATGACACAGAGACAGACAGACAGACAGCCAGACAACGACACAGACAGACAGACAATGACCCACACACACATACAGACAATGACACACAGACAGACAAACAATGACACACAGATGGACAAACAGACACACACACAGACAGACATAGATACACAGAAAGATACAAACACACAGACTATGACACATAAACATACTAACGGACCGACGGACAGATAGACACAGACAAACGCAGACATACAGGCATACATACACAAACATACACATACAGTGACACACAGGCAGACACACAGACAGGTATACACACAAACAGACAAGTACAAACAAAGAGAGACAGACAGACAGACAGACATCTTCACAGACTCATAGCACAGACACGGCATAAAAGTCAAAGTTTAACAGGCTCAGCACTTACGAAGCACATGGCTGCACCATCATCGTTGCTATAGCAACAGCTTCCTCAGCAGCAGCAGCAGCAGCAGCAGCTCAACTCAACGCACATGACGAGCGATGCAGAGGAATGGCGGCCACTTTCCAAGCACAGGAAGAACTTCGTGTGTGTGTGTGTGAGAGAGAGAGAGAGAGACAGAGAGAGAGAGAGACAGAGACAGAGACAGAGCCACAGACACACACAGACAGACAGAGAGAGAGAGAGAGTGAGAGAGAGAGCATCCATCCATCCATCCATTAATCCATCCATTAATCCATCCATCCATCCATCCATCCATCCATACATACATACATACATACATCCACACATACATCCACACATACATACATCCACACATACATACACACATACATCCACACATACATACATCCACACATACATCCACACACATCCACACATACATCCACACGTACATACACACATACATACATCCACACATACATTCACACATACATCCACACGTATATCCACACATACATACATACATCCACACATACATACACACATACCTACATCCACACATATATACACACATACATCCACACATACATACACATACATACACACATACACGCAAACATACATACATACAGACATACATACATACAGTACAACTAAAGTATTGAATATTTTCATTGTATTGTATTGTATAATTTCATATTCTTTGTTGAAATGACCTTCGAAGTTCCTTATCCTACTAATCAGCTCACAAATGCTTTTACTTCCGACAAGAGTTCTTTTAAACGCAGTAACATTTTCCAAAGCACTCGGTGCATAAAAATCTGACTGATTGACAGAAAGCTTGGCCACCTGTTACGTGCATCTGGAGTTCAATCAATGGCAGATGCCAGGCCAAGTGCAAATTCTGAGATGTAATACCAATGTAGGTTCCCCGAGGTTGGGGTCAATTCGGTCATCCCACCCCATCTGATTTGGGGACCCCATGAAGTTGGCCCTGAACTGGTTAGAACAACGGTGACCTACTAAAGAGTTACTCTGAGGTTTCCACGGTTGATCGAATCTAGTCTAATCCAATCTATTCTAATCTAATCTGTAACGCCGCATCCGTAGCATATACTGGGATCCAGCTTAGGTCACATCCATCCATCCATCCACTCGCCCACCCACCCACCTACCTACCCAAACCCCCCATACTCCCACTCCCCATCCATACACACATACATAGGTAAATACTGACACATATATATGCATACATGCATACATACATACATGCATACTTACATACATTCATACATACATACATACATACATACATACATACATACATACATACATACATACATACATACTTACATACATACATACATACATACATACATGCATACATACATACATACATACATACATACATACATACATGCATACATACATGCATACATACATACATATATACATACATACGTACGTACATACATACATACATACATACATACATACATTCATACATACATACATACATACATACATACTTACATACATACATACATACATACATACATACATACATACATACATACATACATACATACATACATACATACATACATACATACATACATACATACATACATACATACATACATACATACATGCATACATACATACATACATATATACATACATACATACATATATACATACACACAACGTACATGTATAATATATAATCATGATCATTTCCATATCGTGTTTGTGCTGAAAGCATAGCATGAATCACTCACGTGCAATCTCCTCTTCCACTCACTGTTGCTTCCAACTCCAAGCGCCGCACCGCAGTATTTACCGGAAAATCCTCAGCCCCTCTATCGCAACACTAGCACCCTCTGCTTTCCTAATCACCCCACCGCATAGTCCAGAAGGGTGACAACGGGGCTTCCCCGAAGGCCCTGATTCGCCCCAGCATGACGTCTGTCTCGCTTTTTTCCCCTTGTCTCAATACGTGTCGTACGCCACCTAGCGGTCGCCGTAGTAAACGCCGACGACGACAGCGAATGTAGCGCCACCTATCCAAGGCACGCCCGCGCACGAGAGACGGACGTATGGGGGATACGATCGATTGGGGTAAGGCTGCCTTCCAGTGGCCTCCCATGGCACGGGATTTCCGATGGTTCTAGTAGTAGTTCATCAGTTTAACGACAGCTTATGGCATCAAAGGCCGTTGCCGTCGCCCTCCTCCTTTATCCAGGCTTGGGACTGGCACTACCCCCAAACAAGGCAGTGGCGGAGTTAAAATCACGGTTCTTGGAGAATTGCAGCCCTTTATAAGCAACCGTGAGAGGCAGAAACGGGTGTGTTAAAAGAAAGTTGCATTCACACATGACATGACAAAAACATAGCATAACATGGATTTTAATTGGTTCGGAAGAACCATTAAAAAATAATCAAATAAACACGCTTGCGCTGTCGTTAAACACCCAAATAAAGGGAAATATTCACTTTTAAATTTGCTAGTTCTCTAACCAACAAAATGCCTATCCGTATATGTGTCCGGCTGGATGGCTGACCTACATCCCCTGTCTGTCTGTCTGTCTGTCTGTCTGTCTGTCTGTCTGTCTGTCTGTTTATATGTCTGTCTGTCAGTCTTTCTGATGGTCTGTCTGCCTATCTGTTAATGTGTCAAGCTGGCTGGCTGACCTACGTTCCCTTTCTTTCTGTTTGGTTGTCCGTCTCTGTCTGTCTGTGTGCCTGTCTGTGTGTCTGTTTGTGTGTGTCCGTCTTTCTTTCTTTCTTTCTTTCTGTCTTTCTGGGTGTCTGACTAAGCTAAATACAAAGGAAGCTTGAACAAGTCCACTTTACTGGCCCTGGTAGCCGCAAGATATCGCTAAACAAGAGAAAGTGCTGCATGAAATCCAAAGCTCCAGTTAGACACCTTTAAAAAGCTTCCATACTCAGCTACATATTCATAAATCGTACCATTTTATCAATAAACACTGGGTTAAATTATATAAAAGGTAGGGTCGACGTCAACGGGCCTAGGAGCCACAAGATGTCGCTAAACAATGGAAAGTGATAAATGAAATCCAAAGCTCTAGTTAGACACCTTTAAAAAGCCTCCATTCTCGGCTACATAAAAGCCATGATCACCTATTACGCCGAGTGAAGCGAGGGCTTGTGAGCTAAGGTAACATCGACGCCAAAGACCATGGCAGCCGCAAGATGTCGTTAAACAATGGAAACTACTATTTCACCAATCGCTTTAAATCGTTCTTCGAACTCCGCCACTGCCTTTAGTCGGGTGGTGCCAGTCCGAAGCCTGGATTAAAGAGGAGGGTATTCATCTTCGTTTTGGTTAAAACACCAATATTCCTTTTACTGCGAGATTAAGGGAAACACGGTCGACGGTAAGGCCTCTGGCTGCCATACGACGTCGTTAGCATGAGATTCTGAATTCCTACACCAAGGCCTAAAATAACGGTCCTGATGGCCAGAAGATGTCGCGAAACACTTGATGCTATAGTACATGAAATTGCACTTCAGTTAGACACCTTTAAAACGCTTCCGCTCTCCGCTATATATTCAGCAATCGCCCAAATATGCCAAATAACTCCGCCACTGCCTTGTTTGGGGTAGTGCCAGTCCAAAGCCTGGATAAAGGAGGAGGGTGACGTCAACGGCATTTGATGACATAAATCGTCGTTAAACAGTGGAACTAATATGCCTAATTGGCTTACGGAAAAAGGAAAACGCTAAAAATTTCCAATCGACGTGAAAGGCATTTGATGTCACAAGATGTTGTTAAACATTTGAAACTAAGCCTAACTGAAAAAATGAAAACTAAGTGGAAACAACTGAAAACTAAGTGAGAACCATTTTAAAAAAATTCCAACTGACGTCAACTGCCTTTGAAGTCGTTAAACATTGGAAACTAAGTATGCCTAACAGTGAGAACTGCCTTGTTTGGGGGTAGTGCCAGTCCCAAGCATGAATAAAGGAGGAGGGCGACGTCAACCCCCTTTGATGCCATAAGATGTCGTTAAACTGAGGAACTACTACTACCGTTTTGCCTACTGTAAAATATTATACAATGTAAAAGGCCATCGCTGGTGGGCACGTCACGTTGTTAGCCAGTGTGATACAATTTAGACACCCTTAAAACCTGTTCGGCTGGCGATATAAATACTTAACCAGTTAGCGTTAGCGTTATATAACTCTGTTCCAAATACAATTGTTGGATATTGATTGTTTGAGCATTGTGCTTCTATACAGATGGTACACATAATTTTGCAAACAATTGAATAGAAATAGGATATTCTTGGTTCAGCCATAGATAAAAGAGCTTCAAATACTTGACTATGTTTGCTATTATAAATGTATTGTAAAATTCATTATCTTTGAAAAGATTCTCATGTAGTATTATAATAAAAATGAGTGATTGTCTAGCCCTATGCCTAAGTTTAATGAACTATCAACGAACTAAAATCTGCATAGATGAAATATTCAATATTCTCTCAAAATGTCATATTACATGCTGGTAATTAAGAAGTTTGTAATTCTGTAGATATCACTATACGATGGTAAAATTCTAATTATTTCTAATCGTTTTATAAAAGAAATGATGACATTTTCTAAAATAATACAGTCATTCTTTAACATGCACTTTAAATACTAAACGCATTCTCTGAAATGTCGTCAACGATCTTTGTAATCATATGATGACAATGAACGATTGGACTGTGTGTGTAGGTAACCACGCCACTGCCTTATTTGGGGGTAGTGCCAGTCCCAAGCCTGGATAAAGGAGGAGGGCGACGTCAACGGCCTTTGATGCCATAAGATGTCGTTAAACATTGGAACTACTATTAGCGTTAGGGTTAACTCCTTCGGTTAGGGTTAGGTGGGGCACGTTACCCGACTGGTTAGAGCGCTCGGCTTGTAACGCGGAGAGTACGGGTTCGAGCCTCCTCCTTCTGCGGGACGGTTACTGTGTAGGGCCCTTGAGCAAGTCCTTCACTCACAATTGGTCAGCGCCATCCATTGATGCTTAGTCATTATACAGTGGCGCCTAATAAACGCAGAGATTCTAATAAATAAAATGTTGAAAGGTTCAGTTTTCAGCGATCCATGTTCGCGTAAGCACCAGTCCAACGGAAGGCAGCATTAGTTGATGCACGCTCCCGGCGCCGTGTTGGCACGGACCTCGGCTACTTGGCTCTGCCACACGGACCGCGATCAATAACTGAATAAATTAGGGCGGAATTGGCAAAGAATGGCGGTCCGCCCCACTCACCCTCCCTCACAACACCCCCTTCCTCCTGCGTCCTCCTAATAATGGATGGATTTATTATGCGCTATGTAGGGTGGGGGTAAAACCAGTGGGCGAACGGTAGGCATGATTATACGAGCGGGTATCACGCAGAGGTACAAGCACAGAGACACAGATATAGATAGGCAGACGGGTGAGGCTATAGAGATATATGACTGACTAAGGCATCAGTTAGATTGAGAGGTATGGGGTATCTGAAGGCGCTATAGAAATTCCAAGATGACAAAGAGACAGACAGATAGATACTCGCATACAAACATTCATAGACGGATGGATGGATGGATGGGTGGGTGGGTGGGTGGGTGGGTGGGTGGGTGGATGGATGGATGGATGGATGGATGGATGGATGGATGGATGGATGGACAAATGGATGGACAAATGGATGGACAAATGGATGGACAAATGGATGGATGAAACGATGGTTGGATGGATAAATGGGTGGATATACGGAAGGATGGATGGATGGATGGATGGATGGACGGGTAGGTGGGTGGGTGGGTGGATGGACAGATGAATCGTTGACTTGAGTCAGTATTCAACCGAGCGATCGATCTGAACCTCAATCGATATGAATCGATACCAATATTCAGCTGATAACGACAACACAATCACAGCAGTCTAAAGAGCATACAATCTAACCAAAAACCAAAAGAATTCCATTCTCTCTAGGGTAGTAAGGGTTAATATAACCCCCTCTCTCACCCACCCAACCACCGATTTTGCCTCAGCATCTCGCAAATCATGCAATGGTGTAATCGATAATTTTTCGGTTGAAGAAGCAAACTAAGTCCACCCCTTCCTTAAATATCTCCTCGCTGGACCATAGTTCCCTCTCTGCCGCTAGGTGGCGCCAGGAGTAAATCGCACCGAGTGGAATAAGAAACATGAGAATCAGTCATCACTGGTAAATCTATACACAAATTAAAACTACCTTCAGGTCAGCGAATTTTTAACTAATTAAAAAAGGCCATCCAAAACCCCGATGACAGAAAATTTAATCAAATATTAGAAAATAAGGAGCTTCTTAGCTGTTTGTAAAACACCCGAAAGCGTCAGTCATTCACACCGCACCTCTTGAAATCTCTGATCAGGTCTTTGTCTCAGAACTTAAAACACTTCCACAAAGTGACTGACTGACTGACTGACTGACTGACTGACTGACAGGCAGACAGACAGATAGACAGACACAGACATACAGACATACACACAGACATACACACAGACATAGACGGGCACACAGACACACAGACAGACACACAGACAGCTCAACTTACACCCCGTGGCCAACTCAGTAGACAGACAGACAGACAGACAGACAGACAGACAGACAGGCAGGCAGACAGGCAGACATCATCTGTGACTGCATGTGACCGCCACACCATCCCCCCTTACCTGGTGCTCGTGACGTCGTCGTTGTTATTGAAAACGAGATCTCGTTCGATGCCTCGTCTTGCGAGATCTGCGCTCTGCATGTAAACCTGGTTGCTGACATGGAAAGAGCCTGCTGAACTGGCTTCCTGTCCATAAAAGGAATTGGAGGAAGCGGAAGAGGACGATGAGGAGGATCGTCGTTGCATTGAGGAAGGTGAGCAACGCTTGTTGTCCAGCGGACGACGCTGTTGTTGCTTCAAGCGAGACAACGTGTAGAATAAGATGAGGATTGGTTGCAAATAACCGTCGTAGATGTCTGTCATAGATTTAAAATAAATTTATAATAAATTACATAATTATATAATAAATTATATAATTATATAATAAATTATATAATTATATAATAAAGTATATAATTATATAATAAATTATATAATAAATTATATAATTATATAATAAATTATATAATTATATAATAAAGTATATAATTAATTATATAATTATAATTTATAATAAATTAACCTGAAGGAATAATAAACTTGTAAAATAACATTTGGCCTCAGCCTCGGTCTCGTGGCTGTTGTGTGAGATTTAGGGCTAAGGTTAGAGTTATAAGGTCAAAGTTGACATTAGGGTTAAGTTCAAGGCTAAAGTCAAGATAAGGTTAAAGTTAGGGTTATGGCTACGGTTTAGGTTAGAGACCATCCCACCCAAGTAAGGTGAAGCTTAGGGTTAGGATTATGGCTAAGGTTAAGGCTAGGGTTAAGGTTAAAGTTAGCGTTAGGGTTAAGTTCTGGATTTACGTCAAGGGTTAAGGCTAGGGTTACGGCTAAGTTTGAGGTTAGAGACCTTCACACCCAAGTAAGGTTAAGGTTAGGGTGAAGGTTAAGCGCCCAAGGTCAGAACCTTAACTTAAAATTTCTACTGTAACGCTAATGACCTCTAGCGACCAGATTTTCCACTTTGAGTCCAATTCTCGCGAGAAGATCGAGACTTTTCTGAATGTTGTCCATCTGGGGAGAAAAACAGAATTCGTCTGATTCTGGCAGTGTGCATTTTACATAATGTTCAAAAGCTATTTAAATATCTTCATCTTTTTCGTCGTTATCATCATCATCGTTGTCCTCGTCATCATCATCATCATCGTCATCTTTGTCGGCATCATCAACTTCATCATGTAAACGAAGTTTACATATTTTAAGATTAAGTGGAATTTTCCATTATTCAGCTTCTACTCTTAACCTTTGGCATAATTATTAATTAAACTATGACCCGACCTGACCCCAATTTATTTTTATAACAGGGCGAGAGTGTCCAATGGGATGCGATGGAACTGAGGCCATTAGAAGCTTTGCAGTGTTGATTGTTCACCAGTATTCCATAGATGGCGCTGTATCACAGCGTTAGGCGGTTGATTTTTCAAAGCATTCGCTAGACGGCATCTCAACTCTTCCTCATTGGTTGAAATTTTCAAAAGGCAACGGGATTAGGGTGCTTGTAGTTGCGTCGTCAACATCGTCGCTTTCATAAAATATTAATAATAATAATAATAATAATAATAATAATAATAATAATAATAATAATAATAATAATAATAATAATAATAATAATAATAATTAGCAACTTCTAATGCGCCAGTGTCTAATGCACAAGGCATCAACCGATGGCACACCAAAACCAAGCCACAATCAGGCCGATATTCAGAAGATCAGTCCGCACGACATTGTCCAAAGGCTAATGTTATTATTATTTCTGCATTTATTAAGCGCCACTATCTAGTGACTAACCATTAGTCGATGGCGCTGAGTGAAGGACTTGCTCAAGGTCCAAACATAGTAACGGTGTCAGTGAAGGAGGCTAGAATAGAACTCGTACTCTCGAACCCGTACTCTCGACCCCACAGTAAACTTGTCAGCGAAGGAGGCTAGAAACTCTACTCTCGAATCCGTACTCCCCGCGTCATAAACTCAGCTCTCTGTCCAGCTCCCTAACCCTAACCCTAACTCCGTGCCCCAAACTTTTAGCTTGCCATAGTCTTAGTTTAGAGAGTATGTTCTATTTAACAACACACTGTGTCATAACAAAGACGAATAGATTGGAATAGATTTGATTAGATTAGATAATATTAGATTTGATTTGATTAGATTTGATTAGAACCTTTTCTTCGGCGGTCGTTGGATTTCTGTTGACTGTAGGATCGATTGTTTCATTGGCTGAATAAAGAATTAAAACGAGAAAGAATTTAAAGAATTTAATCACAGGCAGAATCGAAATCAATTTCCAAAACAATTAACTTTTAAGGTCGAAGGGCTCTTTAAGCAGGACAATAAGAGTTCGGTGGAGGTCAAACTTAACTGGCTTTTCCTGACGGACAATGGCTTTGCACTTCTCGATTGTATAGGATCACTATAATTATTGTTATTATTATTTTTATTTTTATTATTATTATTGTTATTAATGTTAATTTTAATGTTATTGTTAATGTTGTTGTTATTATTGTTGTTATTATTAATTTATTATTATTATTATTATTATTATTGTTAATATTAATGTTAATGTTAATTTTAATGTTATTGTTCATGTTGTTGTTATTATTGTTGTTATTATTAATTTTTATTATTATTATTACTATTGTTAATATTAATGTTAATGTTATTTTAATATTAATTTTAATGTTATTGTTACTGTTGTTGTTATTATTTTTATTATTCTTATTATTACTATTATTGTTAATATTATTATTATTATTGTTAATATTAATGTTAATGTTAATTTTAATGTTAATTTTAATGTTATTGTTACTTTTATTGTTAGTGTTATTGTTATTATTCATGCATTTATTATGCGCCACTATCGTGTAACTAAACATGGACAATTGTGAGTGAAGAACTTGCTCAAGGTTCCAACACAGTAACCGTCTCAGAGGAGGAGAAGGAGGAGGAGAAGGAGGAGCAGGAGGAGGCTCGAACCCGTACTCTCCGCGTTACAAGCCGAGCGCTCAACCAAAGGGCTGCAGCGCCACTGTATACCATTGTATTTTATATTGTATTCAACTTAGCAGTGATTCAATGAATCGCCTATGTCGACCAACTTCTCAATATATATATGTGTGTGTGTGTCGATGTCTATATATATATATATATATATATATATATATATATATATATATATATATATATATATATATATATATATATATATATATATATATATGTATGTACAAATATACATATATGTCGGTCTATATATAAAAATATCTTTAGGTCTATGCATATATATATATCGGTCTATATATAAAATGTACTTAGCTCTATATATATCTATATATATATATATATGTATGTTGGTCTATATAAACAAACGTGCTTAGGTCTATATATATATATACGTATATGGTTAATCGTATGTTTTTCTGCGAGTGTAGCGCCCTCTGTTCATCGGAAACGCAACAAACCGACGCTAGACGTCGCTGGAAGCGGAATATTAGAAGGACGATAATTTTAGTGCGCGATTTCGTCGACGGTGGCGCCAGCTGTCCCAGGTTATCGCTGGATCGTACATCAAGCGTGAGGTTTATTGCGCGATTTATTTAGCGCCAGGCGGGTCTCGACACACTTCCGTTTTCCATGGAGACGAGTGATAAATGTGTACGGTGTCCTACGAAATGAATGGACGGATGGATGGATGGTTGGATGGATGGGTGGATGGATGGATGGGATGGGTAGGTGGATGGATGGATGGGATGGGTAGGTGGATGAATGGATGGATGGGTGGATGGATGGGATGGGTAGATGGATGGGTGGATGGATGGATGGTTATCCGGATGGGTGGATGGATGGATGGGTGGATGGATGGATGGAAGGATGGATGGATGGATGGGTGGGTGGGTATCCGGATGGGCGGGTGGATGGATGGATGGGTGGATGAATGGAAGGATGGGTGGATGGATGGGTGGATGGATGGGTGGATGGATGGAAGGATGAATGGATGGGTGGATATCCGGATGGAAGGATGGATGGATGGATGGGTGGGTATCCGGATGGGTGGGTGGATGGATGGATGGATGGATGGGTGCATGGATGGATGGATGGGTGGGTGGATGGGTGGGAGGGTTGGTGGGTGTGTGGGTGTGTGGATGGATGGATGGGTGGGTGGGTGGATGGATGGATGGATGGATGGATGGATGGATGGGCGGGTGGCTATATAGATGGATGGATGGAAGTTGGTTGACTAAATGACTGATTGATTATATTATTCATTCATTGATTATTGACTCATTCATTCAATCATGCATTTATTAAGCCGAACCAGTGAATGAGTTAACGAGCAACTGGCTGAGTGAATGAATGGGTTATTGACTGAGTGAATGAGTGAATGAAGCAATGAGTGAATAAGGGAATGAGTGAATGAGAGAATGAGGGAATGAATGAGTGCATCAAGCGAGCGAGCGAGCGAGTAATATACATTCTAGAGTCTGCAGTTCGGTAGAGTTTTTGAATGATTCGTACCGATCAGCTGGACAATGGTGGCCAAGATGAGACCGTCTTGAAGGTCAACTTGAAGGTCTTTGATTCGACGCTCGTCTCCGGCTTTCTCGAGATAATGATTGGCCCAATGAGTGTAGATCTGAAAACGAATGACAGCCAATGCATTGGTTCAACGTTCGTTTCTGCTGAGATGGTAAGATGATGATGATTTGATCTTCTGCTGATTGCCTCTAGCAGCTTCGGTTAGAGCCGAGTCACAGGTTTTAGTAGAGTCAACAATTCATAACACTGTAGAATTTAAGCAGAACGGAACAGAATAGATCAGAGCGAAACAGAATGGAACAGGGCAAAAAAGAATAGAACAGAGCGTAACAGATTAGAACAGAGTGGCGCAGATTAGAACAGAGCGGAACATAATAGAATATAAAGAATAGACCAGAGCAGAATGCAGCAAAATAGGCAGAAACGAAATGCTGAGCGCATCATAATATGAGGAATGAGACAATGGAAGGACATGCGTTTATCTATTTTATTCATTCCATCTAATCTAATCTAATCTAATCTAGTCTAATCTAATCTAATCTAATGACTTCTATAGTGCAGTAGTCATAATGCCCAAGGCATCAATCGATGCAATGAAACTTCAAATGAAACTCTGTTCTATTCTGTTCTGCTCTGTTCTATTCTGTTCTGCTCTGTTCTATTCTGTTCTGCTCTGTTCTAATCTGCTCTGCTCTGTTCTAATCTGTTCCGTTCTGCTTATATGCTCCTGTGCTATGAATTTCGGACTCTACTAAAGCCTGTGACTGCATTCCAAAATCATAATCCGTTGGAGAAGACCCGTAAAAATCCGACAAATAAGGTAAACCAGAAAGCAGAAAACGCTGAGTAAGCAAGTTAAAACAGATGAGTCTTAACATGACATCTCAATAACACTGTCACCGAAAAACTGTAATCCTAGTCGTAATTGTAAACTTTAAATTTATAAAGCGCTGCATAAAGGCTAAGCGCAGAGCACCAGCTTGTTCTTGAGCGCTGCGTCAAGTCAGTGGGGATTGATTAATGCCAAGTGTTTCAACCAATGGTCGTTGCAGTTCGACGCTAATCCGAATTGCAGTGGAATCCAAGGCTGAGGAGAGTGGAAGGGAGGAGGAAGGAAGGGAGGAGGGAGAAAGGAACGGAGGAAGGTAATTGGAAAGAACGAGGGTCTAATTATCCTTCCCCGCCGATCAGGGAAATGACTGGAAGAGGAAGATTCCTGAGGGAATTATGAAGGATGGACTAATCGATGGACGGATGATGCGAGGTTAGCGGTCTCTCGGTAGAGGGCGATCTGGTGCAGACAAATATTGCGACACATAGGTCGTCATATGTTTTTATCATCGTCGTCATCATCATTGTCGTCGTCATCATCATCATCATCATCACCATCATTGTCGTCATAACAACAACAAAAACATCATTATATGGTCAACACAACATCATCAACATCATCAAGTCAGTAACATCAGTATCATCATCGTCGTCGTTATCATCATTATCACCACCACCAGCACTACCATATTCATCAAAATCATCGCTACTATCATCACCACAACCAATAACATCATTATTATCACCAGCACCCCACCGGAAACAACAATATAAATTCTCCTCCATAGTTGACCTCCTTGACCTTTCCGTGACCCGAACACACCTTCTGCTTGAAGCGATCATTGAAAACGCCTTGCATTTCGCTGATATTTCGAAGAAGCTTTGCCCACAGTTTTCGACGTAGGGACATCCTCGAGAAAAGGCGCCTAGCAAATCAATTACCAGTTCCGTCGCATGCGACCCGAGTTCGTTTTTTAGTTTAGCGAATCACGCAAGCGCCTTGCGTGACCCAGATCCATTTGAGTCGACCTGACCCAAATCATAACAGCAGTTCAATCGAGTTTACGCAGCAGTTATTCCGTTTTGAAACGCACAGATTATTCCACTCTAATAATCTTTTCCAGGTCAGTTCTGTTGCTGGTTATTTCGTTGACGCAGTTCGAATTCGTACGATAGTTTCAATTAACATATGACGTTGCGTCGATTTGACTTAAAGCAGATACAACGCAGAGTTCGTACTTAAGTTCAAACCATGACGTCACCGGGACTACTTCGCGCGGATGGCTATCGGCAACGGCCGGACCGCATTACAGCGGCGACTGAACACTATCGCAGCAATTCTTAGATATGCAATCTCTGCGTTCATAGGTATGAATGGACGCGTTTTGTGTTCCACATCAAAGCCGGACAGGAACAGAACAGATCGAAACAGTACGGAACTAATACAAATGGTGTATTACTCAATAAAAATAGCGAAAATTGTCCTGAAATCGTTCAGTGAGCCGCTCCCGAATTCATTCCACATTCCACCACACTGGCCCGAAACGCCAGGATTACTGACAACCCGGCTTTCAATCCTTTCCACCGGGTTCACATTTCCGGTCAGCAGTGGCCGCTAGGAGGCAGCAGCGTCGTTTTGGCGCCACCAAATCGCATCCATGCGCAACAGACATCGGAAACTGGCGTCGCCCTGTCGCTCCAAACAGTCGCCGGTCGGCTGAGAACGGATCGCGCCGGCGCCAGCCAAGACCGTCGGCGCAGTGGTATCGCTTCGGCGGCGAACGCGGCGACACCTATCGAGGTCCGCCTCGCTGAATGGTAGAGGGCACTTCTGACACCCGCTGGCGACCCCTATCAATCGCTATAAGAAATCGATTTTGCCGGAAGTGGTCCGACGCAAGTGACGTTTATCTTGATTAGAGAGGCGGGAAACGAACTGGGGACGTTAAGGTCATACGCGCGCGAGCAGACGATCCTATACTCAGCGCTTTGACGGAATTGCTTCAGCGACGTGTTAGCGCTTAGATGGAAGAGCGTCCATCGCAGAGATACTACAGCGCTTAATAACTTTGATATTCACTGCAAAGTTCTGTTCGTTCTGTCAATTCTTTGATGTCATTCAGGTCTAAACTTAAGACACATCTCTTCCAACTTATTTATCCACAGTAGCCTGGCTTCTCGTTCTCTGTCCCATCGGAATTCGACCCGGCTTCTTCAACGGTTTATTATTTTGACTGCGATTTTGACTTAAAGCGACCATCGACTGATGCCTTGGGCAGTATGATAACGGCGCTACAGAAATTTAGAATAGATTGGATTAGATTAATACGGTCAAGAGTCTTAACCTACTTGCAATTAAGAAACCCGTCAAAAGATAACTGGCTTCTAATAACAAGTGAGTAATTCGATGACTGATCTTGCCTTCCCATTTCTCTCAGCTTAAACACAACTCACCATAACAGCTCCTCTCCCCTTCTCTCTGGTATTCTGGCAACCGGACTTGGTTCTTGACATGGAATCTCTGGATAGCCCCACTGACTTGACGCAGCGCTCGTGAATAAGCTGGTGCCCTGCTATTAGCTTTTACGTAGCGCTTTAGAAATTTCGAGTGTACGATTACGATTACTGCAGTGACATCTACCGAATGCTGACAGCGGAGGTAGGAGACGATGAGTTTAGGTAAGGTAAGGTAAGGTCAGGTAAGGTAATTACAATTTTAATCTCTGGATTTCTTCAGCTCCCAGAAAGCTAAATCGAGCGCTATATAAGGAGTCGGATACATGCGTACATGACACGTACATAACATATATACACATACATACATGCATCTATACGCACATACACATGCATCTATACGCATATACATACATTCATACACATACATCCATCCATACATACACACATACATACATAAAAATTGTCTACATATGCATATACATCCATACATACATACATACACACATGCTTATACATACATACATACATACACACATACATACATACATACATATACACATACATACATACATACATGAGCAGATACATACATAACATACATAGAAACAGACTGACAAACAGACAGACAGACAGGCGGACGGAAAGGCACCAAGCAGACACCAGGAAACTGGCTCCATATATTCAGGCTTCACTCACCAGATGTCAGTGAAACTCTCCAAATCGTCCGATCCTCGGCTCCTTGGACAAACGACCGACGGCGCTGAAAGCAGCGGCGCCACTGGGATTAGTTCGTTCGTCGATCACTCGATAGATGTCACTAGACCCCCAGATGTCTGGGACAGATCCTGCGGCTACATTGATGCTCCTAGGATGGGCTGTTGCTAGGCATTACATTCTTCCTACATTCTTCCTACGTTCTTCCTACGTTCTTCCCACGTTCTTCCCACGTTCTTCCCACGTTCTTCCTACGCTCTTCCTACGCTCTTCCTACGCTCTTCCTACATTCTTCCTACATTCTTCCTACATTCTTCCATTCTTCCTACATTCTTCCATTCTTCCTACGTTCTTCCTACGTTCTTCCTACGTTCTTCCTACGTTCTTCCTACATTCTTCCTACATTCTTCCTACATTCTTCCTACATTCTTCCATTCTTCCTACATTCTTCCATTCTTCCTACGTTCTTCCTACGTTCTTCCTACGTTCTTCCTACGTTCTTCCTACATTCTTCCTACATTCTTTGAGTACCGTGGACTGTCAAGAAGACTTACGATTGGGTCCTAGAGATCGCAGGAGTAGTCTCATCTTTTCAAGAAATCCCACCCTGATCAGTTTTCCCATTTTTCTCAGCTTAAAACACAACCCACCCTAAGAGCTCCTCTCTCCCTTCTTTCTCTGGTATTCTGGCAACCGGACTTGGCTCTTGACATGGCTTCTTTGGACAACCCAACTGATTTGACGCAGCTTAAACACAACCGACCCAAACAGCTCCTCGCCCCTTCTATCTCTGATTTCCTGGCAACCGGACTTGGCTCTTTACATGACATCTTTGGACGGCCCCACTGACTTGACCAAGCGCTCGTGAATAAGTTGGTGTGGTCTGCGCTTAGATTTTAAGTAGCGCTTTAGAATTTCGAGTCTGCTCGTATTAATCAAAAATAGGAAGTTTTCATATTCGGGCATGTACTACGAAGGAGTGGAGACTGCTTAGAGAAAGAGATCATCCAAGGCACAATTCCTGGATCCTGAGCTCAAGGAAGACCCAAGATGACATGGATCGATAACATCAAGTCGTGGACTGAATTATCGTTCGACCAGTTATTACAGGAGACGAGGGACAGAAGCAGATGGCACAAAATTGTCCGTGGTGCAGCCAATCCTCGGCTCGAAGACGGTTGAAGACAAGGCAAGACACGACAAGGCATTACACTTCACTTTATATATGATATATACGTAAACACAAATTTTATCTGCTAAAGAGTTTTAGCCAGGTATTTGATTCCCTACTGCTCGTTAATATTAACAATCCTCTTCCCCAACAATTCCACGACTCCTCCACTCTCCCTCAAACCCAAACTCTCTCTCTCTCTTCTATGTCTCTCTATCTCTCTCTCTCTTCTCTGTCTCTCTCTCTCTGTCCCTCTCTCTCTACCTCAACCTCTACTTCTACCTCTACTTCTCTCTCTGTCTTTCTCTGCCTTTCTTTCTCTGTCTTTCTGTCTGCCTATCGGTCTCTCCCATTCTATCTATCCCGTTCTTCCTTTCTTCCTTCATCCTTGTCTGTCTGTCTGTCGTCTCCCTCTCTCTCTGTCTCTCTCTCTCTATCTATCTATCTATCTATCTATCTATCTATCTATCTATCTATCTCTATCTCTCCCTGCGCCATACACAACGAACTAAGGCGACCAATCCCACAAAGCACGGCGGCAACGGTGGTCACGTGCTGCGAGGAATAGAACACGGCCAACAACCGGAAATCCGAAATTCTTCTCGAATAATAATCTCAGCGCTCTTGCGTCCCGCCCATCACGGCTCACAACAGGACAATCGCACCGGTCACAATACGGTGATAATTTTGAGAGTCTGCAGTGGCGGCTAAAAGAGCTCCAATTACTTCAATTTCATCGGATTCCTTATGAAAATATCACCGTCATAATTATTTATAAGTTTACTCACCGTAAAGATCGCAAATACACAGACAGAAGATTGAGAACAAACAGATGTCGCTATAGTCGATGTCTTGTCTTAGCAGGCGTTAATACATACACTACCCTTTTCCCCCTTGTAATCTCTGCGCAGGTATTCCACTCAAACTGAAAACACTCCTCTTCCACAAATCCTATTCAATTTCCTCTTCTTCCCCTTATCTAGCCTGCAGATCAAATTCAAACACCATCCACCGTAGCCGTCTGACTCCCTGCCTGCCTGACTCTTTGGATTTTGACCTGGAACCGAACCCATCTTGCCTTTCGATTTTGTTTTGACTGAGCGCCTGTGAATAAGCTGGTTCCCGCGACTTACCTTTCATTGGGCGGTGTAGAAATCTCGAGATTACGATTATGGTTCCCCTTATTTACCGCAACGCTCCAGTTCTAAACACCATCCACCATAGCCGCCTGCCTGCCTGAACTTTGAACTTGACCTGGAACCGAACTTGACCTTTCCTGCCTATCAATTTTGTTTGGGCTGAGAGCCTATGAATAAACTGGTTCATTGCGACTTAGATTTCGCTGGGCGTTGCAAAACCTTCAATTTTTTACTCATTTATAATTGCTGTAATCTCCAGCTAGTGAGTGCTCTGCATCCTCATGTTTCCACCTCTCTTATCGAGACTATCTTTCGCTCTAAACCGAAAACTTATCTCTTCCTTTCTGTTTACGTCTAATACTTCCTCTTCCTGTTTTCCGGCTTCAGTATACACTTCCGAGCTCTGCAAGAAGGGCATCTTCAAATTACATCTGTACTCCACTGCAATGAACGGATGCAAAAATTGACAAATACAGCATGCTCGGTTTCAGGTAATTAGGTAAAGTAAGCAAAGTATCGTATATCCCACAAGTGAGACGTAGAGGAGGCGCTCGTTTCCTTTTCTTAGGCCTCTGAGCCGGAAATGGACGAATCCCAAAGTCCTGGACACGGGGCCAGTGCATCGCAGGACTTGCCGTTTACTTCCCAGCCTATGTAAAGTAAAGTATCCCTTATCCAACAAGTGAGACGTAGAGGAGGCGCTCATTTACTTTTCTATAGGCCTCTGAGCCGGCAATCGACGAATCCCAGGGTCCTGGACACGGGGCCAGTGCATCGCAGGACTTGCCGTTTACTTCCCAGCTTATGTCGGTACCAAATTCTACTGCTTGGTGACAGAGACACGATGTGCGCAAACAACTTACCCAGGGTCGTTATACGGAGTCGAACCCTCAACCAAATGATCATTGACCAAAAGCACAGGACAACATGGGGTAACAATAGCAATATCTTGTATTGTATTTTATAACTTATATAGCGCTTCTTACAGAGCAAACTACTCGGAGGCGCTTCCAGCATGAGAACCTCGCGGAAATAAGGATATCTTTAAACAATGAGCTGACTGAGCTCTGTCATCATCGTCGTTTTCGTAATCGTAATCCCAAGATTTCTACAGCTCCCAACGAAAGCCACGTCACGGGGCCAGCTCATTCACCGGTGCTCAGTCAAAACAAAATCGATAGGCAAAAATGTTCACTTCCAGGTCAAGATCCAATAGTCAGGCAGAGAGACAGCGTGGCATCTACGGTGGGTGGTGTTTGGGATTGGAGCGGAAAGAGAAATAAGAGGGAGAAGAGATAGGATCTGTGAAAGAGGAACGTCGTTGTCGTAATTATACTTTAGTCGTTGTCGCAGTACCTCACTCATCATTTAATCAGTGACTCAGTTTATCTGCGACAACGATATCATCATCTTCATAATTGAACGAGTCGACGCCGCCATCTGTCGTCTAGAGAACAAAGCCTAATAGAATCCAAAGATTAACGTGCAACAAGAGGCAGCCAATCAGAGCCGTCACTCTGGCGCCATCTAGCGAGCGGTCTAATGCGATTGCATACATGCGACCTCTTTACGTAATTGATTACTCTGCTGTGTCCACTGTGGCCGAGTCGGACTGACCAGAGGTCAGTATGTGGTCAGTCGGTGACCCAATGACCTCGGTGACATCTGTCGAGAAATCCGTAGTCGAACTGTTTTGAGGGATATCAGGGCTGATCACAGTGTACTGACCATTGGCTTGACCAATGCCCAGTTCTGAGATATACATATAATTATATATATTTCTATACACTTTACACAGATATCCATCCATCCATCCATCCATCCATCAATCCACCCATCAATCCATCCATCCATCCATCCATCCATCCATCCATCCATCCATCCATCCATCCATACATACATACATACATACATACATACACAAAAACATACATACATACATACATACATACATACATACATACACAAAAACATACATACATACATACATACATATATGGCCTGGCTGTTTAGCTCATTGGTTAAATTATGCGCCACTGATGCCGTTTCGAATCCCAGCTGTGGCTTATTTCAGAGATTTGAATCTCGAGCGAGCAGGATCCACACACGGAAACCTTAAATGGCGTGGCGCCCATTCAAACGGTGAAGGATCTTACCCGATTAATACATTGAAAACATGAGCATGTTCAAGGCCTTACAGTCGCTATAGAAAAACGTGTACAGGCACATTTTACAGTTAAATACATACATAAACACCCGAGTGCTCTTGCATGTAATAAAATATTTATGTAGAACTAGCATATCGGGCAAAGTTTTTATTAATATGCTGTTAACAAAACAGTCCAAACTAAATTAAGCCATAGATCGACTACATCGTTGTATCGGGTATTAGCGGGGAAAGAGCTATGAATGTGTAATAGATCATCTGCGCTGACCAGCAGTGACCAACCGACGCTTGACCAGAGTGGTCAGTGGTCAGTGGTCAGTGGTCAGTCAGTGTCCGGGAGTCTCAACTGACCGCGTGAGGTTATAAATCGGTCGTCAGATTCTAAATGGTTCGCATACGTCATGAATGAAAACCAATGTACAGGACAGAAATACACAGACAGACAGGCAGACACAGACACAGACAGGCAGGCAGGCAGACAGATAGGCAGGCGGACAGACAGACAGGCAGATAGACAGACAGACAGTCAGACAGGCAGGCAGGCAGACAGACAGACAGGCAGGCAGATAGACAGACAGACAGACAGTCAGACAGGCAGGCAGACATGCAGGCAGACAGGCAGACAGACAGACAGGCAGACACACAGACAAGCAGACAGACAGACAGGCAGATAGACAGACAGACAGGCAGGCAGGCAGACAGACAGGCAGACAGACAGACAGGCAGACACACAGACAAGCAGACAGACAGGCAGGCAGGCAGACAGACAGGCAGGCAGACAGGCAGACAGACAGGCAGACAGACAGGCAGACAGACAGGCAGACAGGCAGATACACAGACACATAGGCAGAAAGACAGACAGGCAGGCAGACAGACAGGCAGATACACAGACACACAGGCAGAAAGACAGACAGGCAGGCAGGCAGACAGGCAGAAAGATAGACAGACAAGCAGACAGGGAGACATGCGGAGATAGATATACAAAGAGAGAGAGGAGAACAGAGAAGAAGACTGGAGAAGGCAGGACAAGGTTTAAAAAAATGTACGTTGTATCGACCTCGTGGCCTTGACCTTTCTCATTTTTCAAAGAATTAATCGGGTGAGATCCTTCACCACCGTTAACGTTTGAATGGGCGCCACGCCATTTGGAGTAACTATGACCTACTTTAGGTAGCCAAATCGGAGTAAATTTATATGTACACGTATTTCCAGAGCTGCCGTATGGCGCCGACCCTACGCATTTTTCAATGAAATAATCGGGTGAGAACCTTCACTAACGCTTCCCGTTTCAATACGCGCCTTGTGTATTAATATTCAGTGTTTAAAGCCATCTTGTGGCTGTTAACTAACGTCAACCTTTGTTTTGTGACTTTTTAATGAAGTACTAGCGGATGAACGAAACTGACGAATATATGGCTTCGGAAAACGAGATTTAAAGGTGTCTAAGAACGACTTATTATTGTTTTGATATCCAGTGTTTAACGACATCTTGTGGCTGCCAGGGCCGTTAACGTCAACCTCTGTTTTAAGGGTTACAATATATCTGGCTATTGAACGAAATTGACAAATATACGGAGTCGAAGAAAACATTAGAAGGTGTCTAAGCACAACCTAATATTAGAAGGTGTCTAAGCACAACCTAATATTAAAGGTGTCTAAGCACAAACTAATATTAAAAGGTATCTAAGCACAACCTAATATTAAAGGTGTCTAAGCACAAACTAATATTAAAAGGTGTCTAAGCACAAACTATTATTAAAAGGTGTCTAAACACAACCTAATATTAAAAGGTGTCTAAGCACAAACTAATATTAAAAGGTGTCTAAGTACAAACTATTATTAAAAGGTGTCTAAGTACAACAAAATATTAAAAGGTGTCTAAACACAACCTAATATGTGTACAGTAAAATGTAAATATGGGTCCATTTTTCTAAAGCGATCGTATGACTTAGACCCTACTCATTTTATAATGAAATAATCGGGTGAGATCCGTCACCACTGCTGGCAGTGACGAATGGAATCCCATGGATGGCAAAGCAAGGCAAATGCTAGGAAATGAAAGGAAGGATTTGAATGGAAGGAAAGAGAATAGATAGGAAAGGAAAGGAAGGAAGGAGAATAGAAGAGAAAGAAAGGGAAGAGAAGGGAAGGGAAGGGAAGACAAGACAAGACAAGAAAAGACGAAACAAGAGAAGACAAGACAAGACAAGAGAAGACAAGACGAGACAAGACAAGACAAGACGAGACAAGAGAAGACAAGACGAGACAAGACAAGACAAGACGAGACAAGACGAGACAAGACAAGACAAGACAAGACAAGACGAGACAAGACAAGACAAGACGAGACAAGACAAGACAAGACGAGACAAGAGAAATGAAGAGAAGAGAGGAGAAGAAAAGAGAAAAGAACAGAAGAGAACGGAAAGGAGGAAACAAAAAGGAAAGGAAAGAGAAGCAAAGGGAATTGTAAGGAAGAGAAATCGGGGGAAGAGAATGGAAGAGAATGTAAAAGAGAAGAAGAGGGCAGAGAAGGGAATGGAATAGAACAATAACAAAACATAAACAGAAATAGAAACTGACGGACAGAACAGATCTCGTCTGTAATGGTTTTTGCCCGTTTAACCGAACGCCGTCGAATCGGTGATGACGTCATCTCCTCCAGATGGAATTTCCACGCACAGCCGGCCATCTGGCGGTTGGTAAGAAGAGGTCACGTGACCAGTGATTGGCGTTTGTTTGTGTTTCGAAGTGGGGCACCGGAAGTACCGAGATAAAAGAGCCTTTGTCTCCAGAAACACCAACGGGGAGGGATATACACAGGGTGCGCAGAGGGGAGGGTGCGACAATCACCCAGAGAATACGGTGAGCCATGGATCAATACTCGGTGACGTCGACAAGACACAATGGAAAGAGGAAAGGGAAAGGAGGGTGGGTCGAAGCAGGAGGGAAGAGATTAGCGGGATAGGGAGACACGAAATCACAACACGCCCGGGGGAATAATGGCCATGCCGAGAAAAGGATTGACGTATTCGTCTACTGAAATCTTGCTACCTAATATCACGGACGCTATAGAAGTTGCTGATTTTAATATCGTGAGTCATCGTCCTTCGCGGTTTGTCGCGCACGAGAATCTGTATGCGCTATAAAAATTCATGATTGCCACTGTTGTTCCACATTAACATACACCTCCTTTCCATAGCAGAAAGATGTTTCGAAGTTTCAAGTCTTTAGGCTTGTATGGCACGGTGGTCTATCGGTAACACGTTTGGTCAATGATCATGCGGTTACGGGTTCGACTCCGTGTAACGAACCTGGGCAAGTTGTTTGCGCACAACGTGCCTCTGTCACCAAGCAGTAGAATTTGATACCAGCATAAGCTGGGAAGTAAACGGCAAGTCCTGCGATGCATTGGCCCCGTGTCCAGCACCTTGATATTCGTCCCTTGCGGGCTCAAGGGCTAAAGAAACAGAAATGAGCGCCTCCTCTACGTCTCACTTGTGGGATTGTGGGATACTTTACTTTACCAATATAAAAATATAATATCTGTTATTTATACAAACCTGTTATTTTTATAAGTTTGCGCATATTTCAAATAACAAGCCAGAGGAAGTGCATTTTTATCTATGTAAAAACGCATTGAGCTTAATAAGATCTTAATACTTTTGCGTAAATATCTTGCCGGCTGTCTTGCCCCTTATCTCAACGAGCTATGGGTTTCCTCTGTCTACTGCCTGCCTGCCTGACTCTTGGATCTTGACCTGGAACTGAACCCTTCCTGCCTATCGATTTTGTTTTGATTGAGCGCCTGTAAAAAGCTGGTTCCCGCGACTTGGCTATCGTTGGGCCCTGTAGAAATCTCGTGTTTACGATTTCTGATTTAATCTAGGCAGCTTCTGGCCAAAAACACAATTTTTATGAATAGAAATATAATCAATTATCCACGTGTGAAATAAATATATTTGTTATATTTCAATGTAGCGTATACTACTATTATTGAACGTTTCCAACTAAAAACAAACGTTTGAACATCTTTTATATTCCGCCTGGGTAGGCGCACTTACACACACACACACGCACGCACACACACACACACACAAGAGAGAGAGACAGAGAGAGACAGAGAATAAGAGAAAGAGAGAGAGAGAGAGAGAGAGAGAGAGAGAGGAGTGAGAGAAAGAGAGATAGAAAGAGATAGAGAGAGAGAAAGAGAGAGAGAGAGAAAGAGACAGATAAAGGGAGAAAAAAGAGAGAGAAGAGAGAGAGAGAAAGAGAGAAAGAGAGAGAAAGAGAACAGGAGAGAGAGAGAGAGAGAGAGAAAGAGAGAGAGAGAGAAAGACAGAAAGAGAAAGACAGAAAAACAGACAGATAGACAGACAGGCAGACAGACAGACAGACAGTGACCCATGCTGACCTCATTCAGCTCCTTCCGACTGATGACGCGTCCATCCTGAAGCCTGATCGCTCTATCTCGTTCAGGTCTATGCAAACATCCGGCCTCCTTGGATTTCACCCCAGTCTGACAATCACTAGACTGTCGACCGGAAATGACGTCCTCGATGGACTTCGACATGACTTTCCCGTTGTCAGATTCGACTCCTGAGTCCATGGAGTCCGCCATTTTGGGGTTCGACTCGTCGTTGGGGGGCCATTCAGGGCCGTTCGAGCGACCCCTGGTGTCCAGAAGAGGGTAGCAGGCGTCGCCAATGCTGTCCTGTCCGCCCTGGGTGTGGCAGCGTTTCACTCCGCGGTAAAATCTATCCCCATCTTCGACCTCTTCGTCCTCTTCCGCCACCGTCTCCAGATACGTCTGGCTTCCGTCTGTCATATCTGTGAAGTTGGACTCAGATTCAGATTCATATTCATGTCCACCATATTTGTGAAGTTGGACTCAGATTCAGATTCATATTCGTATTCATGTCCACCAAATTCGTAAAGTTGGACTCAGATTCAGTTTCGGAATTAGTCGTCCGTATTTGTGAACTTGGGCTCATATTCATATTTATTTCAGTCATTTTCGTGACATTCGACTGAGATTCGGAATAACTACTCCTGTCATATCTCTGAAGCGAAACACAGGTTCAAATTCAGCTTTATGCATTATCTGTGAAGTTAGACTCATTATATTTTTTCTATCACATCCGTAAAGTTAGAGTCAGAATTAGATCGCATTTGCGTTAAGTCAGACTCGGAGGTTTAGATGTCTGTCATGGTTAAGCGTGAAGCTAGCCTCAGATTCAGATGCATAGCGACATCACGCGACGGGAAACGGAACCGTGATCAATCCTGCTTTCAATAAAGATGTCCGATTTGACGAATCGGACCGAACTCTAATGATAAAGAACGACCTTTGAACTTCCATAAGCAGGTGAATCGATTTCACAGAAATCATCTGTCAACATTAGCCAGTGCAAAACTCACCCTTGGGCTAAGCAACGAACTCGAGTGACTGTGGTTGACCAGCAGACACTTTCCGCGAAGGCTACAATAAAGAACGCACTCAGTGACTGGCAGTAGACCAGAGTTCTTGTGGTTTTTAAACCAGACATTGTTTGCGATATCGCGATATATCAGTCATTCCAGTATTGATATAACGCATATGTCAGCAAGAGATGGTGCTGGACTAGCGTTTAGGGAATTCGCTCAGGCTCCCAAAACAGTAACCGTCTCAGGGGAGACCCGAACCCTCCGCACTCAGAATAACAAGGCCACCGCCTAACCAGTCGGCTACGGTGTCATACACTGGACACATCATACGAACTCATCAACTTTTAACCCCTTGGAATCTCTACCCAAGTCTTCCACTCAAAACTAAAAACACTCCTCTTCCACAGACTCTATCCTGATTCTTCCTCTTCCCTTCATATCGCTTTCAGCTTCCATTCCAAACCCCTATCGCCTGACTGTCTGCCTGCCTGACTCTTGGATCTTGACCAGGAATCGAACCCTTCTTGCCTATCCATTGTGTTTTGACTGAGCGCCTGTGAAAAAGCTGATTCCGGCAACTTAGCTTTCGTTGGGTGCTGTAGAAATCTCGAGCTTACGATTACGATTACATCGCAGTAGAGAAATGCGTGTGTTATATACATTAACTTACGCCGTAAGCTTCAAACTACAGAACTGGATATTTGGAAGTGAGATCCAAGCTTACCCGGAGAACAACGAAATTGCGCAATCGAGTATAAAATAGCCACAAAGATGACATAAAATTTACATAAAGTACATATCACCGCAAGCCTTGCAGTCTATGACACGCGCAGATGACGTAATCTGTTGTCGAGCTTAAATAGCGCGAAAGAATATGACACCTCGACATACGATAAAAAGCGTGAAACCGTTACAACCGCTCTTGAAGTTCAGAAAGAGACTTTGCCCTGTCGTAAAGCGGTGCAAAGTTCCTCAATCCCAAGTTCATCGCATTAGAACCACAGGGAGGATAAACCATCTCCAGATTTCCCATAATCCTTATCGATCCATACGTAGGCCGAAGTGACAAAGATGGCTGCGCAAAGAAACTCCAGTGAGTCGAAAAAAGCGGCATACTCTAGGAACACCGGATTTCCTTTTGTCGCTCATAATTCGTTCTGTTTACTCCATATTATCGCTCGCTGAAACAGTATGTAGATTTTCGCTCACAAATAATTTGAGTAATCCTCTAATATCGCTCACAGTTTGTGTTTTCCTTATTATCGCTCGTTTCGGACATCTTAAAATGGATAACCTTTAAAATATATCTCCCTATTATAGCTCTTGCAAATGATTTCAGTATTTCTTTATTATCGCTCACAAATAGTTCGGAAACGCGTTTCACTTCGACTGTAACTCCAACTTGAAACAAGTTCCGATGTTTCCTTAAATACCGTTTGCAATTAGCCGCAGTATTCCCCTAATATCGCTCGCTTCGACTATCGTTCGCGCATTGATATTCCGCATAGCAGTCATCGTCGCTACTTCCGGTTTATCAAAACTCGACAGCATCCGTTTTGAAGGGTCGGACGACAATATCCCTGATTATCGCTCACTTGTCGTTTTCGAATAAAACCCGTCTACCAATGTCTCGTGCAGTTCCCGTTCGTGCCATGCCTCATGCCATAACTCATGAGCGGAGCATGTTCTCATGCGTGCATGCCCGCATGCACTCCACGCGCCCCCTAGCTTCCGAGACCTCTGTCGCCCGCGGGCATCGCGCTGGCCCCCTAGCGGCGACGAGTTGAGTGATATGTACAATTAGCGCAAAGCCGCGTCGGAATATTTTAGCGCGGTGTAGCCAGACGGTTTCCCGACTGCCGCCTAGATGGCGCTTCGGGGGTTTAATGCCGACGCTGCGTTGCGCAGAGCGCGTTCGGCCCTGTTCGGTTTTATTCGGCACCCTTCGGTATGGTTCGCCGAAGTGCGGTGGTAATATGGATAGAGATTGGCTTGTGTGCAGTTCAACGCTTGGAGTTCTGGGATATATTGGTTACAGTTGAAAAGTATATATAATTGCATTGGTATGTATGTATGCTTTATGTATGTATGTATGTATGTATGTATGCATGTATGTATGTGTGTGTATGTATGTATGTATGTATGTGTGTATGTGTAAGTGTGTGTATGTATGTATGTGTGTATGTGTGTATGTGTGTGCATGTGTGTATGTATGTATATGTATGTGTGTATGTGTGTGTGTGTGCATGTGTGTATGTATGTGTGTATGCATGTATGTGTGTGTGTATGCATGTATCTATGTATGTATGTGTATATGCATCTATGTGTGTGTGTATGTATGCATGTATCTATGTATGTATGTGTGTATGCATGTATGTGTGTGTATGTATGCATGTATCTATGTATGTATGTATCTATGTATGTATGTATGTATGTATGTATGTATGCATAAATACATTCGCACATACATGCGTACGCAATTAAATCCATCTAGTGAACAGATGAGCTGAAACCAGATCCATTAGAAGTCTAATTAAATGACCGGTCAATAATGAATTCGTAATTGGACCAAATGACACAAGTCATAAACCGTTTAGAAAATGGACGTAGATTTAAAACTGACGGTTTAAAGTAACACCGGGCATACACACATACATACACACACATACACACACACATATACACATACATGCATACACACATACATGCATACACACATACATACATACATGCATACACACATACATACACACATACATATACACATACATACACACATACATGCATACACACATACACACATACATACACACACATACACACACATACATACATACACACATACATACGTACACACATACATACATACACACATACATGCATACACACATACATACACACATACATACACACATACATACACACATACATACATACATACACACATACATACATACATATACACATACATACATACACACATACATACATAACAAAGCATACATACATGCCAACTGACTGTAATGAATCGCCAGCCACCTGCGCTGATCTGCCACAGCTGTCGCCACTTGTCAAACGACCAACTGGTCTTAAGCAAGCGCTAAGCAAACGATAACTAGATGTACATTAAGGCAATTGCGGAGTGGATTTCTTAATCAGTAGTAATTGGCTGCAAACTCACGGTTATTACTTTACAGAAGAATGTGTGTATCTATGTATTTGCGTATGTATGTATGTATGTACGTATATATGTATGTATGTATGCATGTAAGTGTGTATGTGTATGCATGCATGCATGTAAGTATGTATGTATTTATATAATTGTGTATGTTTGTATGTATATATGTATGTTTCTATGAATGCATGTATGTTTATCATTCGTGTATGGATGTATGTTCATATGTTATTAGGTATTTATGTATACGTATGCATATACATTTTATGTATGTATGGTTGTATATATATATATGTGAACATACACATGTACATATGTATGTATTTGTGCATATATGTATGTTTGTAGGTGTGTATGTATGTATGTATGCATGTATTTTGATACATGAATACTACACTTTTTATGGAATATCTCAAAGCATTCGAGCAACACAATTTTATCCTTGCTTTTCTCAGCAATCCCTCATATCGTTCGCAAACCGTCTCCAGATCTTCCTATTATCGCTCGTGTGAACCGTCGCTTTAAACTCGATTGCTCGAACTCGTTTTCGAACACGAACGAAGCTCTAAGGCCCAGAACGAGTTTAGCGTCCATATGCTATAATGCAGACGTCCGTGAAAGCGTCACGTGGATAAGAGCTTCAACGACCAGCGACAAATCTGTATGAATTTGGCTCCATATTCGTGTTAGAATTTAGAGTGAATTTCATTTATTCGCAGCTCGGACACATACTGTCCATTTGTCAGAAAGACCGGTGTCATGGAAAATCGGTTCCTGGACGAAAACGGTTTTGAAAAGCATTGTGATTGGTTCACGTGACCGATGACGTCACGTAGCAGTTTGCTGCAGCCTCATTCGTCAAAATTATTATTATTTATGCGTTTATTAAGCGCCACTTTCTAATGACAAAGCATCAATCGATGGCGCTGAGCAACCGTGAGTGAAGGACTTGCTCAAGGTCCCTAAAACAGTAACCGTCTCATGGAAGTAGGCTACTCTCGAACCCATACTCTCGAACCCGTACTCTCGAAACCGTACTATCCGCGTTACAAGCCGAGCGCTCTGTCCAATGGGCTCCCACCGGATTTATGTGTAGGCCCTATAGGCCTTCTAAAGGCCTATTTGTGGTGCTGTGTAAGCCGACTGCATAATCAGTTTTCGCTGGAGGTCTTTCAAGTTTGTGAACAGCCTGCTTGCATGATAATCAAGAGAATATTCGAGAGAATATGCCGATCACGGAAACGGCAGTATATCACAAATCCCCTGAAGAAAAACAAAGAGTTACAGAGACTAAGAGAAAGTGAGATAGAGAGTGAAGGGGGGAAGAGAGAGAGAGAGAGAGAGAGAGAGAGAGAGAGAGAGAGAGAGAGAGAGAGAGAGAGAGAGAGAGAGAGAGAGAGAGAGAGAAACAGAAACAGATAGACAGAGTGACAGACAGACAGACATACAGACAGATAGAAGGACAGAGATATATTATAGGTCGATATAGCAGACAGAAAGAAAGACAGAAAGACAGAAAGACAGAAAGACAGACAGACAGACAGACAGACAGACAAATAGGTGATTTTTAAATGTACAAATATGACTTGACATAGATCATATCATACATGTCATGCATATATATATATATATATATCTATTAAATATATGCTCATGAATATGTAAATCATATAATATGCATGAATAAATTTAGGTCAGTTCAACATATATATATATATATATGTGTCGAAGTGATACACTTGCATCCATATATTTATATATATAATATTATGTCGAACTGACCTATATATATATATATATATGCACGTATATATGATAATGCATAAGGATCGGTCAGTTTATTTCGCGGTCTGTCTGGTCATTCCGGGACCTAGGTGGCGCCACACGTCGGTCTCTGGAGAATGATATATATTTGGAGCAGCTTCGTCCATTTCCCATTCCTCCCTCCCGCAGTCATAAGTCGGAGAGAAGGGAGGGAGGGGAGGAGAGGGTGTCTTTTTTGTGCGCTTATAAACATCATCAGATAAAGCCCATAGTGCCACCATACATACATACATACATACATACTTACATACATACATACATACATACGTAAGTACGTACCAATTTATACATACATCCACATACATACATACATGTATACATATATATACCTGTAAATACATGCATATATACATGCATGCATCTATACATACATATATGCTTCATGCATAACAATACATGCATACATACATGCATACATACGTACATACATACTGTCTCTGCCTGACTTTTGGATCTTGAATGGAACCGCTTTTCCTGCCTATCGATTTTGTTTTTACTGAGCGCCTGTGAATAAGCTGATCCCGTGACGTGGCTTTCGTTGGGCTCTGTATAAATCTCGGGATTACGATTACGATTACATATATAGATTGTGACGTGCTAGTCCTAAGAAAAGGGAATAAACTCGCTTGGGTTGAGATAAAATGTATATTTACACGTGCAAGAGGTTATAGCACATAAACAAAATACCTGACATCAGACAGAACGTCGACGGCTGTTTTGAAGCCAAAAGTCAGTCTTCACATCAGCGAACAACTTGAACAGAAAAACCTCTCAGGTTCCTCCAACAGACCTTTACTTCAGCTCGTAAAACTGAGTCTTGGCGACTAACATAAACAGAGCCACGTAGGACTCGGCCTATCTTAACTAGCCAAGCTCAGTCAACTGAAAGAAACTTCTCCTTTTATAAGGATTCTGGGGTTACGCCCCCCAAAGAGACGGCTCATCCTTCAGTCACTCCTTACGTCCGGGTCTTCTATGCGGCCCGACTCGAACAAGATGTACATACATTTGTTGTAATACGTGTAGTAGGCACTCACTTTTCATCTTCGCTATATAAAAGTATTCATAAACAGCCTAATCTAGTCTAATCTAATCTAATCCAATCCGATCCAATCTAATCTAATGACTTCTATAGCGCCGTTATCATAACGCTCAAGGCACCGATCAATGGTCGCTTAAAAATATTCAGTAGGTGAAATTGTGCATGTTGATATTCTAATTTTTGTGCTTATGTATTTCCGTAAACAATAATTGAACTGTATGTATTGGATATTTTTCAATCGTGGACCTCATATTCTGCGCGGATGTGTGGAGACTGTCTGGCTCCAACGAATAGCCGATGGCTTAAAGCGACAGAGGAGAGAGACAGACAGACAGATTAAGACAGAGAGAGAGAGAGAGACAGACAGACAGATACACAAAGAAGAGATACAATAATACAGAGACAGGGAGAGAGACAGAAATACCAAGATAAATGAAGTCATACAGAGAGCGAGAGAGACAGACAGACAGAAAACGAGAAAAAGACAGAGACAGAGAAAGAGAGAGACAACAGAGGGAGACACAAAGACAGACAGGGTAGCCCATAGAGACAATCAGACGGACACACTTTATCTGCACCCAACTCCACAAAAAACAAGTTCCGCATCGCTGCAAACAGAACCAGTAACTTCCGCCATGCGCAGATATGAGTCCCTATCTAAATATATAATCACATATTCAGGCGCCACGTAAATATACATCGTATATATTTATCCATACATATGAATACACACACACAAACACACACACACATGTATATTAAAGATATATTGTCCGTTATATAGACATGCATTATCTGTTGGGTAAACAAGAGATATTGCCAATAAAACATCATTTCTCGGACAAGTCCGCCTTCCAGTTGCACGATTTTCATAGAAAAAATATTCGATTGAATAAACATGCGGCAAGAACCACATCTAATCTAATCTAATCTAATCTAATTTAATCTAATCTATTTAATCTAATCTAATTTAATCTAATCTAATCTAATCCTTTCATAGCGTTGTTGTCGTAGAGCACAAGGCAATCTTCTCTAATCTCCTGGCAACCGGAACTGTTACTTTGCGTGCAATCGTAAACTCTAAATTTCTAAAGCGCTACTTAAAAGCTAAGTGCATGGCACCAGCCTATTTACGAGCGCTGCGTCAAGTCAGCGGGGTTGGCCAAAGATGCCATGTCAAGAACCAAGTCCTTGCCAGAATGCCAGAGAAAGAACGGGGAGAGGAGCTGTTAGGGTGGGTTGTGTTTAAGTTGTGAGAAATGGGAAGGCAGCGGATTCGATGGATCAGGGTGGGATATCTTGAAAAGGTGAGACTCCATTTTTGAATGGAATACCTGAGGGGTAATAAATAGAGGGCGGGTGAATGGAAAAGGGAAGTTTGCGAAATTCAGGAGGGAGATCGTTGGGTAAGGGGAAGAAGAGGAATCAGGATATGAGGAGTGTTTCCAGTTTTGAGTGGAAGACCTGGGAAGAGATTACAAGGGTGAAGTGATGGTGAGTTCGTATGATGGATCAGATAATTATCGTAATTATTATTAACTTCCAACTAACTCTAACAGCTGTGAAACAACGCGGGTTAACTTACAAACTGAATGCAAACGACAGGGCGAATAAAATAAAGCAGTTTAATTCCAGCGATAAACAAACACCATGTGTGACATCCGCCGTAGACTATTAATTTGTTAATACAGCACAGAATGTTCAACGCAATTCGGCAAATCACAGACTACAAATCGAAATGCCCATTCGAATACAAATGACGTCATGTCAAGACGAGTTACTCTGCGACAATCAATCGTCCAATCAGCGCTTAATTCAATTCATTTAGCTGCATAGTATTTTGTGCATATTTTTCTGCGCCACTATATAATGATTAAGGCATCAAGCGATGCCACTCAAGGTACTTGGCTACCTTTCGTTGAGGCCCGGCTTGGAGTGGTTATAAGCAGAAATTGTGGATTTGAAAAACATAATCTTTAAAAGGCGTCCGATAAAACGTCTCATTCATCCAACCATTCACCTATTTATGAATGCATTCAGGGAATTTATATAGCGTTCCATAAAGATATCGACTCGAGTTTCCATGTGACTCTTGACTGATTGATTATAGGGCAACTACTTCAAAGAAGATTTGAACCTGTACACTTCGGTAACAAGACGAATGCTCAACCACTTAACCATCCCACACGAACAGTTGTTGGACTGAAGGAAATTTCAGCTGAAACACGGGCAAGACTGGATCACTTTCTCCTTAAGAGCTGGAGGATCAACTGCAAGCTGACCAGGATTTGAAGTTAAATCACCGAGAATAAAGTCCAAGCTGTTACCTCTCTGCAATTCATATCCCCAATGTACGAATTCTGTCCACCCGTCTCTCATTCTCGGTCACAGTGGCGCTATAGAAGCTATCGGATTATTTTAAAATAATTCTTCACTGAATGAGGATCTATCGGTTACCGCCTTGAACCTCAACAGTTTAAAACTCAAAAAGTTCAAATTTTTCAAAAGCTGACTTCTAAGGCAAGCCAGTCGCAAAGTCTACGTTAAAAACCCACAAAAACCCAAAGCAACGTTAAAAAATATACTAACACCAACTCTGTCTTAGAAAATAAATGACATTCAGACTCAGACGTTTCCAGAAACAAACGCACATTGCAACGCAAAAATATGGCGAACACAAAAAATCTCAAAAAAGTTGAAATTTTCTAAAACAGATAAAAGAAATAATGAATTTTTGAAACAGTTAAAGAAATATATAAAACTCCAGAAAAACTACAACAATATACCCAAAATAATCAGATGTTGTCAAAAATTAATAAGTAAAAATCTCCCATTTTGGAATATTCCCAGCTGGAAATGTTTCCCTTGGATATTTTCCAGTTGAGAACTAACTATACACCTGAAAATTTCCCCGTTGGAAATATCCTCCACTGAAGATTTCCCATCTGGAAATTGCCCCATTGGAATAATTCCCACTGGATATTTCCCATTCGAGAACAATACATCGGAAATTTTCCCCGTCGGAAATCACATCTGAAGATTTCCCATTTGGAAATTGCCATGTTGGAAATTTTCCAGTTGAACATTTCCCGGTGGAAGTTTCACATTTAGGAATTGGAAACTTCTTTTTCCTTCTCATAAGCTTTGAACCAGCAAGGAATTAATCTAAAAAGTATGGAACACAGTATAAACCATTTCTTTTTAAGCAGCTATATGCTAAAAACTCTTATTAAGCAAATCTGTAAAACAAATTTTGTAAACACGAAGAAATTTAATTACTGTCTTGACGGTGCTGTAAAACAGCTTAAAATGAGAAGATATTATCTTTCTCTGTTCTCATAAAATTGAAAGCACATTTGATTAATTTGAAAACCAAACAACCCTTACCACACAATCAGTTATCACAGTTTTGCTGGAGTTTTTCATGCAAGATGCAATAAGTTCAGTGTTATCTTTTGCTTAGAGAAAACACTTACAATAAAGTGAATACTTCCTCTTTTATAACGATGATCACCACAGATCTGACTCAACATATATATATATATATAATTGCCTTAGAAACCATGCGATACAACTCCTATATAGTTTAACATACAAAATTATGTTACAAAATATATGCAATACCACGTGATACAATACACATGAAAATGCTAGTAAATGACCTCTTTCTAAGGCAATTTATATATATATATATATATATATATATATATATATATATATATATCACGCATATATGTTGACATTTATATATATACACACACATAACCTTTCTAAGAACCTCCAACAAACGTTCCTTTTCAATAGTCTTGTGCGTATGTGTGTGCGAGTCTCTTTGCGTCTGTCTGTTATGTGCACTGCATATGAGTGTTCTTGCATCTGCATTCGATGTGCTATGTGTCTTTGTAGGTCTGTGAGAGTCTCTTTGCGTGAATAACATTAAACAAAAGCTTATGAGATAGAGAAGAACCATAGTGAAATGAAGCAGAGCTGTTAAAACTACATTCCCATTCTGGTTGGGAATGCAACCCTAAACCCTCTGCAGGATCTTCTAACACCTGATTCAATGCACTCATGTGACCCTGCACAGGAGAACCCAGCAAAAGCTCGAAACCAAGGACTGAACCTTACCAAGCCATGGCTCAAAAACCAAGGACTCAACCAAACCAAGGACTGAACCTAACCAAGGATCAAACCAAGGCTGGAATCAAGATATGGATGAACCAATCCAAGGCTCAAGCCAAGCCATGGCTCAAAAACCAAGGATTCAACCAAGCCAAGGCTCAAAAATCAAGGATTTAACAAAACCAAGCCATGGCTTAAAATCCAAGGACTCAATCAACCAAGGCTCAAACTTAACCAAGGCTCAAGTCAAACCAAGGCTGAAATTTGAACCAATCCAAGGCTCAAGCCGAGCCATGGCTCAAAAACCAAGCCAATGGCTCAAAAAAACAAGGCCTAAACGAAGCCATCACTCAAGTTAAATTCTTAAAACTCGTGAATCAACCCATGAAAACAACCTTTCATCATCAAACACAACTTTGAAATCTACGCACTTCCGAAAATCATCGAACTATCGAATCTGAATCTCTGATTTTTAAAATTAAAATCTTAATGTAACTCTGATATCAAACAAATCTTCAACTAAAGTCTAAGTACACATTTTCTTTTCAAAAACTCGCCCAGAACAGCAGGCAAATCCAAACATCAAACTCTGACAACTGGCCACAACAAAATTTCACAACCTTATTAAGAACTTGTTCTCCGCATATCTGCACCAAATCCATCAAACCCCTCAGTGGCTTTTTAGTACGAAGTTTCCAGGGGACCTCAAGGGAGCGAGATCTCGCAGACTCTCGCATGATTGTTATAAACAGTCAAAATGGCTGCGTACGTAGAATCTGAGTTTTCTGTTGGGATGAACTTTTTGTCTGAAATTAAAGAGTTGCAAACTGCAAGCAAGCATAACGAACAGCATCATTTTGTTCAGTGACAAACTAACAGATCATATTCACAATCACATTGACGCCCTAGTATATCAGTTCAGGTGAACACCTTGAGGTCCCCTAGCAACGTCCTTTTTAGTATTCTCAAACTCGTCGGGATATCATGTGAAGGGTCACATAAGCGTGTAACACAACGCCACACATATACAGGCTATACACATATCTTGAGCTAAGCGCGAACAGCACATAATACATCTACGTGAACAGTATGAAAATAATACGCGATAATCATGCAAGAACGATAACATTGGCTGAAGCAGTTGTGCAAAAATAAAGGGTTAATACCCTGTGCGCAAAGGGTTAACAACCCGTGTTCAAAGTTTCCCGCTCAACACAAAGCGTTAAATCTTCTTCAATCAAATCAAGTTCAATCCCTTTCACAATCACAGCTTCTCATCCTATCCAAATTTTAACTTGAACATTACCAACACTACATCAAGTAGTTCACCAAACAAAGCTATGTTACACAATTTATGTTACACAATGTGATATTGTACATCTGTAGTTTAACACACAAAATTATGTTACTCTGCATGCAATAAAAATCACATGTAGTTTACGATACAAGTGTGAAATCATGTGTTATGATGTACATGTAGTCTAACATACAAAATGTGAAACCATGTGACATATTGCCTATATAGTTTAACATACAAAATTATGTTATTCTATGCATGCAATACGATGCACGCCTAGTTTAACGTAAAAAAATTACGTTACAAAATGTATGCAATACCAAGTGATACAATACACATGAAAATTTTAGTAAATGACCTCTTTCTAAGGCAATTCTTAGTGTCACTTCCGAAGACAGCGTTAGAACGAGATTTCCACAATTCTATCAACGTATCCATACATCTTAAGACGCACCATTCTAACTCCATTTCAGCGCCTTTAAAAGACACTGTATATAACAAACTCCACCACTGCCTTTAGTCAGGCAGAGACAGTGCCAGTCCCAATCCTCGAAAAAGGAGGAGGGCGACGTCAATGGCCTTTGATGCCATAAGATGTCGTTAAACATTGTAACTACTACCGTATATAAGGTTCACTACATACATCATGTATTTCAGCACTTTTGCACATTTAAAAATGCGCTACAACATTTAAAATGCGCTACATCAAATGTCTACATAACTAACCAACTAATGTAAGCATCAGTTGTAAAGTAGATGTAAATCGCCGAAATTAGTCAGCACAACACAAAGGCCGCGTCAGGGAGACAAGCTTGTTTACCAGCAACATATAAAATAAAGTCTGCAAGAGCCAGGTTGAGACATCATGGTTCTACAGTGGAAATGGTTGGTCATGGGATGTTGCTGGAGCAAAAACAGGGCAAAAGCAGGATAGGATAGCTTGAAAAGCTCAGTTTTCAGTCTCAAGTGAAAAGCTGCAGGGCAGATATCAATCTCTTATTGACAGTCGGGAAAGGGGGATAAGCAATGGACTCTTGCGGACTTTATCTGATGTAGCGCTGGTAAATAAGCTGGTCTCCCTGACGCGGCTTTTGTGTGGCGCGGACTAATTTTGTAGATTTACATCCACATGGCATTGGTAGCAAACTGGCAGAGGTTCGACTCATCATTCCAACTTGATATCTCAGTGATCTAAAAACTACAAACTGCAATTAGAACTTGATATCTCAAAGTGATCTAAAAACTTCTAACTCCAATCAGAACTAGATTTCTCAGCGATCGTAAAACTTCTAACTGCAATTAGAACTAGATATCTCAGTGATCTTGAAACTACTAACTGCATTTACAACTCGATATCTCAGTGATCGTAAAACTACTAACCATCAGAACACAAATCGATAAACTAGAATCCTCAACACTGACAGCAAAGATCCAAAGTTCAGCAAAAATCATCTTAATCGGATAAAAACAGATCCTAGCTGCAACGTTTCGTCACAAACTACTGGCCAAAATAAGACAGTAACAATGAGGTCAATTTCTGAAAAATCAATAGTCCACAGGCACTATTTACACAGCGATTTTAAGATTACAATTACATTACAAGCTCGAAAACAAAGCCTCCAGTTGAACAAACTCCTTGTACTTTCTTACCGCAAAGACAAAAACTATGAGCATCTACAGCTATTGTTATTAAGCGGACATATTATTATGATGGATATCGCAAGGGCTATATGCAGCAAACTATTTCGGGTGGCATTAACTTGATTTTGTTTGCTAAACATAAAAAAGTTGTTGACCTTTCATTTTTAGTTCCTGAGGTTTTACATGAACTCTCCCCCTAAAAAAATGGAGATATATTTTATATAAACTTCTCTGCCCAAAAATGAAGATATATTTTATGAACTTTTCTCCTAAAAAAGAAGATATATTTTATATGAACTTCCCCCCACCAAAGTGAAGATCTATTTTTGTCCCCCAGGATTTATACGAACTTTTCCCGGCTTTATTAACCACAACAAACAGTTGATGACTTCTGCCTTTTGCAGTATCTTCCCAGTTTCCTCATTCACCTAACATCCCCATTCTCGTCTTCCTCTTTCTCAACCCTTTCCAATTTTCCCGAACTTCACCCACATAAACTCTGCCCCCCATCCGAGGTGACAGTTCTGGTCTTTGCAACCCTTCATAACTCTACGTAAAAATAATCACAGCTCACAAGATGTAACTGAACACAGCAGAAACATACGCGCTCCACTCAAACAAACTTGGCGCAACGTGGAAAGCAAGTTCAAGCTGATTTGGGAAATTTTTGTTCGCCAAAGCACAAAATCGTTTGCATGTAATACTGGAAAACGACAGACACTACAAATCAACACATACAACATACAAGACGACCGCTTCCTGTACATCTTTAGATGAGCTGTTTTCAAAACGGTGCACTGCATCGCAATAGAGCGGAAGAAAACTGGTCAAGAGTGACCTCAGGAAATCCCAGTAAAGCTGCCAATTCAACGAAGAAATGTCAAACGACCACCTGTAAGCAATTAACCGTCTCCCCGCTGCTGCAATTCATTGCAACGAACAGCAGAGAACGTCCACGAGACTAAGATACTGCGACCCGTGGCGACCGGAACCACAGCCAATCGGATCGTGCGATCACGTCATGTGACTTGAGATGGCACGCAGGCTGTACAACAGTTCCGCTTGCAGTCTGGCCTCTAGCACCATAATGTTGATGTGAACCTGTAGAACAGGAAAACAGACTGCTTTCAGTCAACAGCCTGACAATAAACCACCTACACAACATCTAAGCACATACTTACTTACATAATCCACATACTATAGAAGTTATTATTATCATTATTATTGTTGATAAATTGTCTGAAAAATAATTCTGGATCAAACGGTGTACATGATTTGGATATGGCACATCTAGATATATCATCAATTTATTTATATATTAATTATTTGTAATATATCACTTCATTATTTATTATATTATTTATTAAATATATAATATATATTATATATTATTTATATATGATCAATCTATTTCTATCTTCTTGCTTAAGTTGTCTGACTGTTGTGACCCACTCATGCCTACAATTCCTCACTCAGTCGATGGACATAACTTACTTACTTACTCACATAAAGCAAGCAACTTTAACGTACTCTATACAGCATCTACACCCAAACGTTCTGTTACTTTACAGCCCTGTAGCGAACATTCAAACAGCCCCGACCCCTGACCTTTTCCGAATGGAAGAATTCCTTCATGAAGCTGCGGTAGTTCCTATGAAAAATGGTTTCCGGAAGACACGTCGCAGCCTTTATGTACCACTTGAGATTCTTCTCCAGCAGGTGGTCGATCTCTTCGTAGTCGTAGTCGTCGTGGTACATTCCGAAGAGGCAGTGGATGTAGTTCCAGATGGCGCGACGAAACGTCGACGTATCCACGTTCTGCTTGTGACCCATTCTGTCGAAAAGTGTACGCATTAAGTATTGTAAATAACGTTATCATTGTAATTATGTAATGATACTGACGTTTCTTAGAATACCATGAACTGCCAAGAAGACAAATGAGTGGGTTCTAGAGACGGAGTCTGGTCGAATTACCAAAGAAGATGAAGCTCTCCCCTTCTCTCTTTGGTTTTCTGGCAACCGGACTTGACTCTTGACATAGCATCTTTGGACGGCCCCACTGACTTGAGGCAGCGCTCCTGTGAATCAGCTGAATCAGCTCTGCGCTTAGCTTTTAAGTAGCACTTTAGAATTTCAAGTCCGCTCGGATTAATCAAAACTAGAAAGCTTCCATACTTTGGGCATGTGCTATGAAAGAGTGGAAACTGCTTAGAGAAAAAGATCATCCAAGACACAATTCCTGGATCCCGAGCTCAGGGAAAACCCAAGATGACATGAATCGATAACATCAAGTCGTGGACTGAATTATTGTTCGACCAGTTATTACAGGAGACGAGGGACAGAAGCAGATGGCACAAAATTGTCCATGGTACAGCCAATCCACGGCTCGAGGACGGTTGAAGACAAGACGAAACGAGACTGATATTAACAATTATAATCATTTTTTACCTGAACCCTAGCTTCGTGTATCAAACCACTAACAGAAGAATGCAATAATCTTGGAGGGCGAAATGGATTCAACAATGTATTAAAATATGATGTAAGACCATAACAATAATACATTTACGTCCCAATCAACTCGCAATTCAACGTACTTGTAATAGGTCATGCCCTGAGCAACTTGGAATTTATCGTCCAACAGTCCAGCGACCTCCGTGTAGAGACGACTCATGAGCGAATATCCGTGGTCATCCCACGAATAGTCCTGCACTACATAAGTCGGAATTTTCAGGCTGGGGTCGCGCTTCGCAAACTCTTCAAACGTGAATTCTGGGTCGTCAACAAACCGTAGAAGATCGAGATTCTTTGCCGGCTTCTTTTTCGCTGTTACTAGAATAAAGATCAATTTTATTTATATTCCTGTAATAAAGCTCTTCTGTACACTACAGAATGACTATATTATTATGATTAGTATTATTATCATTATTACTATTATCATTATTATTATTACTATTCTTATTATTATCATTAACAGATACAGGAAAGAGTTTCAAAACAAAAAGTTACAGTCTACACAAAACGCTACAAAGTATAACCATTTCTGCACAGCAACCGAAATCAACACACAAGTCTACACAAAAGCACATCAGAAAAACTTATAACACTGCCTGTGTCATATCAGAATTCATGCCATAAAGAAGCACATAATAACGAGTCTACAGCGTAGCAAGTTTGCAACCGTGAACATTTTAAGCCGTAAGAATGCACTTTTCGCTTACGCTGGGTCGTTTGCGACTCGACATTGTCAAATCGCTTCCTCAGTTCTTCATGTGTAATTTCGCTACCAACGACGTCGTTCAACAGTTTCATGCGTTCGAGTATTGAGTCGATTTCCACATCTGAATCCTAGTCAAGGAATAACACTCATTTGACATATGTAGGTCGAAACTTACAGCACATCTCTTTCAACTTACTTACCCACCGTAGCCTGGCTTCTGGTTTCTCTGACCTATCGGAATTCGACCTGGCTTCTCCAACAGTTTATGGTTTTTGTATGGGATTTTGACTTGAAGTGACCATCCACTGATGCTTTAGGCATTATGATAATGGCGCTATAGAAGTGATTAGATTAGATTAGCATGCATGCATCTAGACACTTTTTGTGCCTCGCAAAAGCGCTGCCGAGATTGTAAATTCATTAGGAACAAAAACTTCAACAGTGAATTAAAAATGTTCAGATAACCAGAAAAGTAAACACTGAGAATAATAGATAATCTTATCTTAAGCGATGCTCAGTGTTGCCCAACCTAATGCGATTTGACCTTTCGCTGCGTAACGAAAACATGGCGAGCCCAACTTACGGATTTACATCCAAAGTTGACAAATGACAACAATTTCAGCGTTCCAGCTCCATGCTGCGTTGAGAAATAGGCGCTATACAAACTGACCATACATTACAAACGAATAAGTGCTATAAAACTTTACTTTTAAGCTACCTACCGAACTACTGTTGTCGAAAGAGCCGTGGTCGCTGTTCGAACCGGACGACGTGTGGGCGCGTTTTTGTTCCGATTCCAGCGTGATGCCGCAGGCAAACACAAAACTCGACAAGGAGTGGAAGTGTGCGAGAAGAACGAGTGCCTGAGTCAGCTCCGAAATTGACCAGTTGTTCTCTTCACCCCTCGTCAATTTCTGCGCCAATCACAGTTACCATTTACATCACCGTTACCGTTTACAACGCGGTTACCATTTACATCACCGTTAACGTTTACATCACGGTTACCATTTACATAAGTTACCATTTACATCACGGTTACCACGGTTACCACGGTTACCGTTTACATCAGAGTTACCAATTACATCCCGGTCACCGTTTACATCACGGTTACCATTTACGTTACATCAACCACTCATACATGACTTGCTCATTTGCATAATTACCGATGTACACAACTTCAAACTGGGGCACCACGGGACATGTTTATTCAAGTATTTCTTGCAGAGCAGGGCTATCCTAATAAAATAGAAATAAAAATATTCCGACAGTGAAACTGCGTAAGGACTTTTAGTTTGATAGCTGACCGAACACCACGTGACCAAGAGCTCTGAAACATGGTTCTCGAAATTCGGTAGTTAAATCTTTAAGGTTCAGGGTGTGACAAAAAAACTGAGCCTCACTTCGATGTGCTGTTTCGTAAGCAGCCACGGACGGTGTGCCAGAATCCGGTTGACATGGCATAAGTTGCGTAGTTTCTTCGGGATGTGGTCCAAGCCGGCCAACCACTTCTCGTCTCCCCCGTAGGCCAGAAAGGAGTTGGCCAGGCAGTTGACCAGGTACGAACAGTGATGGCGTGAGGCAGCCTGCAACAGCCAATCAGAGCATTTCTAAAATTAGACTAGCCAATCAGAAGCCTTCCAAACGTTTGACCAACCAATAAGGCCACGTCTGAAAGTGAACCAACCAATCAGAACACTTCTGAAAGTGAACCAACCAATAAGGGCAGCTGCAAGTGACATTGACAAAATGGTTGATTAACCAATCAAATCACTTCTGAAGATGAGACCAGCCAATAAACCATTAGTGACCTCGTGAAACTATTTCTGACTTTGGTGAAAAGGGTCAAAGTACACTGAAGAAGGTTCAGTATAGTTATTTTTACAAATACCAGGAACTGAACCCCAAATGATGATGTAAAAGACCCACACATGACTACTCAACAACAATAAGTTAACCCGAGTTTCACTGGCAACCCCATCACGACAACCCTTCCGACTTTACAACCAGCAATAAACCATTTTCACCATGAAATCAACCAACCCAGGTACATAAACCACTTCTGGCGCTGTACAAATAAGTCAGAAAGCCTTGAAAAGCTATTTTGCCACAAATTGGAAACTGATGTCAGCAGAAAATACTTAGTAGGATTAAAAGAAATTAGGACGAAAGAAGAACCTGGAAGGCCGCAAGCGACAACAGAAACCCTTAACAACAACTCGCTAATGCTTTTCTCATGTCAAACCAATCTGGCTTATGTTTCCCCTCTGGTTTTTATGCTTTTTATTCTTCTGCTTGTCTTACTCTCCGACCCTGTCCGTCTGTCTCCCTATCTGTTTAACTGTCTGTCTGCTGTATGCCTGACTGACTTTCTGTCTGCCTCTGTCCATCTGTGTCTGACTGTCTGTCTGTCTGTTTGTGTGCCTATATGACTGTTTGTCTGTATGTCTGAATGACTTTACATCTGTTAGTCCGTCTGCTTCTGTGTGTGTTTTGACCTGTCTGTCTCTCCATCTGTCTTTGCTTGACTGCCTGTCTGCCTCTCTGTCTGTCTGCCTCGGCCTTTTCTATCAACTAGCAACTTAATGACTCTCTCTCTCTCTCTGTCTCTCTCTCTCTGTCTGTCTGTCTCTCTCTCTCTGTGTTTTCCCAGGTGTCTTGGTTGACTGGTTCCCTGTATTGTTCATTCTCTATCTCAGTTCTCTGTTATTATTTTTGTGGGTGTCTTTTTATACTTTTAGCCTCCAGTCACTTATCAAATCATCTCGAGTTTTCTCGAGCCATTTTTGCTGCCCTGGTACATAACAGTTCAAACAGATACGTATTTAAGTGTATTTCTACGTAATGTAAACAAAACCTTTAATGGACGCATTGCTAAAATCTCTGCTTCGCTTTCATCAACTTTTTCAAGGCTCTTCCGATGCCAACGCTCCGTAAACTGGAACCTTAAATGTTAATGTGCATGTCGATGTTTTTCAACAGCAACAGTATGATCTCGACCAAGCTCCTTTTGCAATAAATTTAGCGGGTAAGATCCTTCCGCTGCCCCTTTGAATGGGCGCCACTCCTTTATTTTAGTATTCAGTGTTTAACGACATCTTGTGGCTGCCAGGGCTGTTAACTTCAATTTTTCAGCAAGTACACACTTATACTGCGAAATTGACCAGTACATAGATTGAGATAATTACGATTTAAAGGTGTCTAAGCAAACCCTAATGTTTATAAAATGTAGTCGTTTTTCTATAGTGACCGTGTGGCCTCGACCCTGCTCATTTTATAATGAATTAATCGGGTAAGATCCTTCACCACCGTTACTCATTTGCATGTATTAATATTGAGTGTTTATCGACATCTTGTGGCTTCCACGGCCGTTAACGTCGACCTTCCCTTGTAACATTGAAAGAATTTGTAAATTAGCGAAACTGAGGAGTATAATATATCTTGGGAAATTGAGATTTAAAGGTGTCTAAATACAACTTATTCGTTTTAGTAAAAACTAAGAGATGTAAATGTTTTCTATAGCGACCGTATGTATGGTCTCGACTCTGCTCATTTATCGATGAATTAATCGGGTGAGATCCTTCATCACCGCTGCCCATTTGAATGCGCCACGCCTTTTTAGTTCCCCGTGTACGGACCGTGCTACCCCGAGATTCAAATCTCTGAAAAAAGCCACGACCGGGACGCCATCTGGGGGCGAGTGAGAGGAGCGGCCATCTTCACGCTCGGAGGAGCCGTGACGTACGCGTTAACCAATGTAGCCAACCAGGCCAGTTAAAAATAGCTTAGCAGCCGTTGAAATGGGCAGCGGTGGTGAAGGATCTCACCCGATAAATTCATTGAAAAATGAGCAGGGTCGAGGCCATACCATCCCATATAAAACCGTGTACATTTACGCTTTATTTTACACGATATGCGTAGCTCCTTTTAGACACCTTTAATTAAAACTCGTGCGTTTTACCATTATTGTGCAAGGTCTTCACTCTCTTTCTCTGGTCATACCTTGGGCTAGAACTGTTCTTGGTAAACGAGCATTTTCGGTTGCTGGACCAAAATTTTGGAATTCCCTCCCTGTGTCTGTTCGTTCTGCTCAGTCGCTCCTGTCATTTCGTTCTCAACTTAAAACTTACCTGTTTCAAACTGCTTATCCACCATAGGCTGCCTCTCTGTTGTGCGGACTGACCTTCTGGATATCGACCTGATTGTGGCTTGGTTTTGGTGTGTCATCGGTTGATGCCTTGTGCATTAGACACTGGCGCATTAGAAGTTGCTAATTATTATTATTATTCTAAGGTATAATTTCGGGCAAGCATGGTCTGTACACGGGTATTTCATAAGGGGCAGTGGTGGTGAAGGATCTCACCCGATAAATTCATTGAAAAATGAGCAGGGTCGAGGCCATACGGTCGCTATAGAATAACGCTTACGTTTGCATTCCCTGTATGATATTTTCTGTCCGTAACCAAACCTTCGTCATCATCTCATTAGCTTTTTTCCTCTTCAGTTTTCCTTAATGCACGGATTCAATTTCAATTTCAAACTTCAATTTCAAACAGCATCCACAGTAGCCGTCCGACTGTCTGAGTGCCTGACTCCTGGATCTTGACCCTTTTGCCTATCGATTTTGTTTTGACTGAGCGCCTGTGAATAAGCTGGTTCCCGCGACTTAGCTTTCGTTGAGCGCTGTAGAAATCTCGAGATTACGATTACGATTACGATCCTTCATCATTAACTATGACAGTCAAGCGATAGCTTGATGGACTCAACCCGGAGGTCCTAGAGAGAGTTTAGACACCCAAAAGAACAGAAAATATATCATGATTGATTTTCCACTGGGACCCTCTGGCGAAAGCGGCTATAAATTGAGTACATCGACTGTCGGTGAGATGATCTGGGGGCGAGTGAGAGGACCGGCCACGCAATCTCGTATGCCGGGGCGAAGAAAATGAAGTCGCTAACACTTTACGACTATGGCTGCCGCTCGGTGCAAGGTTAAGGGAGCTCTCTTCATCCTCAGCTTTGCTTCAGGCCTCGGCCTTTCTATCAACGGGCAAACTTAATGACTCTCTCTCTCTCTCTCTCTCTCTCTCTCTCTCTCTCTCTCTCTCTCTCTCTCTCTCTCTCTGCCCCCTTTCTCCCCTCTATTTTTCTGTATCTTTTTCTGGGCGTTTCTCTCGCCATCATATTCTCACTGTTTCCCACATCATCTCTCTTTCTCATCGATTTCTCTCCTTCCCATCGCTTCTGCCTCTGGATATACTTCTGTCTCTGCGTGTCTGTCTACCCGCCTTTGTGCCTCTTTTTAATCTGCATATCTCTCCTTTTGCCTGTATCTGTTCGTCTGTCTGTCTGTCACCGTCTGTCTGTCTCTCCATCTCCCCCTACTTTAATTTTCTCTGGCACATTCAATCAACCGGTCTTTCTATTTCCTAGTTATCGCCTCAATCATCATCCATCTCATCCCGCTATCTATCTTTCTTCCATTTCCTCCTCTGTCTTTTGCCTGTTCCTCCTCTGCCTTTTGCCTGCCTGCCTGTCTGTCTGTCTGTCTGTCAGTCTGTCTGCCTGTCTGTCTTCCTTCATCTGTCTGCTCTGCCTTTGAATTCATTAGGTAGAGTCCCTGGTCCCATAAACACCCATAAACTAATTCTGACATACAAAAAGCCAAGGCCACTGGCCCCAACTCTTCAACAACAACAACCAAAAAGACAACAGCCAACAACGTAATTATATATATATATATATATATATATATATATATATATATATATATATATATATATATGTAAATATAGAGATGATACCCAACATACATATATATAAAATACACACACACACACACACACACACACACACACACACACACACACACACACACACACACACACACACACACACACACACACACACACACACATATATATATATATATATATATATATATGACAACGTGACTCTATAAATGGCATATGTTATATGGATTTTTAAATGCTGATATTACATCCCTTTTTCATTTATGAAGATCATTTTTTTTCAAACACATCCAGGTAAATGGCTGGCATCAGGAGATGATGATGATAATGATAATGGTGGTGGTGGTGATGATGATGATGATGAAGATGATGACCACGATGATGATGATGCAAATAAATATAATATATTAATACATAAAAACTAATTTAACATAAATAAATATAAATGAATGTTAATGCATACAAATATTTCCTATGTATGTATGGATGCATGTATGTATGTATATATGTATATATATGTACGTATATATGTATGTATGTACGTATATGTGTATGTATGTATGTATGTATGTATGTATGTATGTATGTATGCATGTATGTATGTATGTATGTATGTATGTACGTATGTATGTATGTATGTATGTATGTATGTATGTATGTATGTATGTATGTATGTATGTATGTATGTATGTATGCATGTATGTATGTATCGTATGTATGTATGTACGTATGTATGTATATATGTATGTATGTATGTATATATGTATGTATGTATCGTACGTATGGATGTAGTATGTATGTAAATATATGAATGTATGTGTATGTATGAATGTGTGCGTATGTATGTATGCGTGGATGGATGTATGTATCTCTTTGTATGAACACGTGTATTTGCATAAAAGCTCAGCTGTAAAATACACATCACGCATGACTGAAGCATGATACATAGTGACGGACACATGCATGCAATGATACAGATGTAAATAAAATACTGTTATGATTAATACAATTGTATCAACCGTATCCTCACACATAATTGGATCACAGGTTTGGACTAAAATGTCTATATTTGCTTAGCCTCAGTTGCTCCATAAAAACACTGATAATTATATATATCAAAACATATAAAAAATATATAAATATAATTTGATAAACGTCGTCATTTTGTGTTTTATTTCACTCCATTTATTTAGCGGCAGTAGTCATAATGACCTCAAAAGATGGCGCTAAGGCTTGGGTGACATGTTACCCACCAGGGCTCTCCTTGGCCGACATAGCTTAATTATCAAAACCACCAATAGCCCCCTAGGCCTCTCCTTGCTAAAGGGCCTACACAGCTTAATTATACCATGCCACCATTATACCTACCAAGCCTCTCCTTGGCAAATGGCCTACATAGCTTAACTATACCATACCACCCTTATACCCGTCAGGTCTTCCTTGCTGACAGATCTATCTCTCCTTGATACAGGGCCTACATATCCCAGTCCACACCTGTTGCAATGTACACCAGGGATATACGATACATACATACATCACTCACATACATAAATACATCCACATAGACATACACACATACACAATACATGCATGCATACAAATGTATGTGCATACATGGATACACATATATACATGTTGATACATATATACATACACAAATACATAAATAAAGATACATACACACATACATACATAAATAAAGATACATACACTCATACATATATACAGACATGCATACATACTTATATACATACATCTACTCATGCATGCATGCATGCATGCATACATATGTATGTACATACCTGGATACATCGATATGTATATACATAAGTCTACGTATACATACTTAGATATATACATACATACATAAATAAATACATACATACATCCATACACACAAGCATGCATACGTACATATGTACATACATGGATACATACATACATGCTGATACATACATACCTTCACACATACCTCCATACATACATATGTAATTATGTATGTTCACACATGGACAAATTTACATACATACATACCTTCATACATACCTCTATACATACACACACACACATACACACACACACACACATACATACATATACACATACATACGATGATGATGAGTTGATGAGTTTTCTGCCCGAAGGCAGGTGCATTGGCTTTATGCCACCCGGGGATGAGATACTGCCTGCCTGCCTGCCTGCCTGCCTGCCTGCCTGCCTGCCTGCCTGCCTGCCTGCCTGCCTGCCTGCCTGCCTGCCTGCCTGCCTGCCTGCCTGGAAGTCTTTTTATTTACTTAAGAACAGAATTTTTCCCCGTCTTGGTTGGCTTTGGCGTCTGTTGGCCAAGAAGTCAAAGACGTGAGAGCTAACGTCGTAAAACTCGTAACACATTGTGTTGCATCACTCTGGTTAAAAAGACACAACGAGCCGCCTCTGCACGAAAAAAAGTCAACGGAAAACACTTCTATCTGATCGAAAAAAGGCCCAACTCTGTAACCAGTCCCACGGTCACGATATGCTGTTAACAATATATAGATTACACACATATATATATATATATATATATATATATATATATATATATATATACTGTATTCTACATGTGGGACGTGGTGGTGTAATGGTATGTTCGATGCCTCGTAACCGGAGGGTCGCGAGTTCGAATCTGCCTCAAGCCCCTGCGTAGCGACCTTGGACAAGTTGCTCACCCACAGTTGTCTGCGAGGAAGGCAACGGGAAACCATCTCACTCATCTCATCCCCGGGTGGCATAAAGCCAATGGACCTGTCTTAGGGCAGAGAACTCGTCATCATCGTCATCATCGTCATCATCATCATCACCATCATCATCATCATCATATTGTCGTCATCATCATCATCATCATATCGTCGTCATCATCATCATCATCACCACCACCACTATCACCATCACTATCACCACCACCACCACCACCATTATCATTCCTAGAAGTAATTGGTTTTATGAATGAGTACTTTTACTCCAGCGCGCATTTCACCTCAACGAAAGTTGACAATCGAAGAAATGGGGTCAGGTCACGACCTCTGTAATAAAGAAAACATCACTGCGCCGAGGCAGTTATCCTGAGTTCAACCCCAGGGCTCGCAAATCTCAACAATGTTTGCTCAGAATAGTGGAGATAAATTATCTTTCGATGGGTTTGCGCTGGGTTTCGCAGATAGGTCGGTGCGCTGAGATACCCCGGGGCGACCTTTCATAGGCTGTTATCTCAAAAGCAGTTGCTAACGGTCACACTCTTTCACGGACTTTTCCTGGGGTGATAAACGTCTGAGATAAACAAGTTACGTAACGGATAACAGAACGGAAATAATTGGTAGACTTTTGGGCCAACTGTTACCATTATTATTATCATTATTATCGTTGTTATCGTTATTGCTGTAATGCAATGTAACGTAATGACAATTTATATAGCATCGTAAGTAGCAGGCTACTTCTAGAGTGATTTACGAAGTTAAAAGTCAGCCGAAGTACTAAGAGTCATTCAGTAAAAAGAATTTCATTATTGTTATTGTTGTTATTATTATTGCTATTACTATTACTACTATTAATTAGTAACATCCATTGCAATGGTGTATAATGCACTCTAACTTGTTTTAAAATTAAAATATTTCGATTAATACGATCAAAATGAATGCACCCACACACACACACCTCACGTGCGCCGCTGTGTGGTTTTCATTGGGTATGTGTATGCATGCATGTGTATGTATGTGCTTGTACATTACGTGTGCGCGTGTGTACGCGCGTGTGTACGTGCGTGTGTGTGTAAGCGTGTGTACGTGCGTATGTACGTGTGCGTGCGTGTGTAAGCGTGTGCACGTACGTGCGTGTGTACGTGCGTGTGTACGTGTGCGTGTGTACGTGCGTGCGTGTGTACGTGTACGTGCGTGTGTACGTGTGTGTGTGCGCGCACGTACGTCGAACTATCAGTAGACAACGAAACACTTGAAACGCAGACGCGGTCCAAACTCCAGTCTCTTACTCAACGGCATTTTACTAGGGTAGAGTCTCTCACAAGGCCTCCATTTTACGATCTAAACAGAACCATCTTTAACACCCCTCCCCACTGCCCTTTTCACCCTAACACCCCTCCCAAGACCCCGTCTTTGCCTTGGACTGTTCTGTAACAACCCCGCAACAAATTGTGAACTCGTTACTCCGGTGAAGCACTTTGACTCCCATTATTAATTAATTACCTGACCCGAGGGTGCCTGGGTCGAATGCTGCGCGCGCCCGAGTAGGAGGACAACGTTTCAGGACGCGTTCGAAAATGATATCCGAGTTATCGGGTTTTGCTTGGTAGCTAAAGAAAAACCGGTTCACGTTCCCCTAACGAGTAAAAGCCGACGGGAAGGACCTTTCACGCAATGAGAAATTGATTATTGATGTAAGGTAAGGTAAGATAATTGTGGTACCAGTAAGATAAGTATGGCTCCCAACGAAAGCTAAGTTGCAGGAACCAGGTCAAACACAGACGCTCAGTCAAAACAAAATCGATAGGTAGGAAGGGTTCGGTTCCACGTCAAGATCCAAGAGTCAAGAAGGCAGACCAAAAAAGCCAAATCACGGGTCGCAGCTTAATCACAGGCGCTCAGTCAAAACAAAATCGATGGACAGGAAGGGTTCGGCTCCACGTCAAGACAAACGAGTCAGGGTGGCCGACAGTCAGACGGTTACCGTGGACACACTAGTTTCTAGTTTCGTCAGACATTAGTTTGAGGAGGAGCAAAGCGTGGTGTGAAAATATTCCAAGAGGGCCAAACAGCGTGAAAATGAGTCGGAAAAACAAACAGATGGATAAACTTGGTCTGAAAAAAGTGGGTCTGTGGAAAGTTACATCCTCGACTGGCCCGAAATAACTGACTGGAGTAGAGCCCAGAGTTCTAAAGACAGATTTATGGAGTGTTACTTTGGCTGAACAAGATGCTTCAACCCAGTTTCATCAGGAAGAATACTTTTGAAATCCAGGTCAGCCTATAGCAGCTGGAGGCCCAGTTGAAATTCGGGTAGCTTGATAACTGAATTAGTAACTTCTGAGTGGAACGGAAGACTGAATTTTAAATCTAAGTCACTCAGAAAGCATTTTCCTATCATTCTTCAACGCCGGTGTATAAGCAGGATCTTGCGACTTAGCTTTCTTGGGCGCTGTAGAAATCTTGAGTTTATGATTTATCACTTATGATCAAACATTTTCTCGCACTTAAATAAAATGTAAATGTATAGGTTTTCTATAGCGACCGTGTGGCCTCGACCCTGCTCATTTTGCAATGAATTTATCGGGTGAGATCCTTCACCACCGCTGCCCGTTTGAATGGACGCCACGCCATTTAACTTAAGGTCCCCTGTGCAGGGACCGTACTATCCCGAGATTTAAATCTCTGAAATAAGCCACGACCGGGACGCGAACCAGGGATCCTCACGCACAGAGGCTCCTTAGCGTACGCACTTACTAATGTAGCTAACTAGGCTACAATTGGTAAGTCTTTAGCTTTCTTCGGCGCTGTAGAAATCTTGAGTTTATGATTTATGATTTATGATCCTCCCCTCAAACTTTCTCGCACTTAAATAAATGTAAATGTATAGGTTTTCTACAGCGACCCGTTCGCTGACATACTCGCCTGACATTGTCGCCTGAACTTATGTACAGCGCCCTTTTCTTCGGCCTCGACCGTGTTACGGCGCTATATAAATTGTCTTATTATTATTAGTAGTAGTAGTAATTTTGTTCCTCCTCTTACTTAGATACTTAATTACTAAAGGCGATTAGTTAATTGCTAAAGGCGCCAGGTTTACGGCAGTTAACTAACTCATCATACGAACTCACCAACACTTCACCTCTTGCAATCTCTGTGCTGGTCTTTCACTAAAAAGTGAAAACACTTCTATTCCATAAATCCTATCCTGATTCCTCTTCTTCCCCTTATTTATCCTGCAGATCCAATACCTAATATCACCCATCGTAGCCATCTGATTGTCTGCCTGCCTGACTCCTGGGTCTTGATCTGGAACCGAACCCTTCCTGCCTATCGATTTTGTTTTGACTGAGCGCCTGTGAATAAGCTGGTTCCCGCAACTTGGCTTTCATTGGGCGTTGTAGAAATGTAAGTTATAAGTGCTTTAATTAATAAACAAATAAATAAAAAATAAACATATAAATAAAAATGAACAAATAAATTAAAATAAATAAATTAAAATAAACAAATAAATAAATATAAACAAATGAATAGTTAAAATTAATTAATTTAAAAAAATAAATAAAAATAAACAAATAAATAAAAATAAACAAATAAATAAAAAGAAACAAATAAATAAAAAGAAACAAATAAATAAAAATAAACAAATAAAAATAAATAAATAAATAAAAATAAACAAATAAAAATAAACAAACAAATGAAAATAAACAAACAAATACAAATAAACAAACATAAAAATAAACAAATAAATATAAATAAATAAATTCACATGGCAGCCTCTCAGTAACTGTTCTTTGTCTCCTTTCCTTCTTACTTACTTGCATTCTTAATGACTTTCGTAAATTCAAGCCAACTTACGAGAATGCCGATGTAGCATCGCAGGTCGAAGGGGAGAGGCCCAATTCCGCGCATGAGGTACTGGTGGGTCTCTAAGAAGGACTCGTAATATTGCAGGTGGTAATTCATGGCGTGGAAGACATGGTTGAGGGGCCACGTGTCGTAGTATCCACAATCGGAGTTCGGTTCCTGAAACACACAACGTCACGTGGTCGATATATTCGCGCCTGTGAATAAGCTGGTTCCCGCGACTTAGCTCTCGTGGGTGCTGTAAAAATATCTTGTATCTTGATTTGCGGAAGAGGAGTGTTTTGAGAAGAACAGCAATTCTTTGGGCTGCCCGGGTAGGCAACCATGGTTATGAAATGCTAGCGACTTCATTCTTCTTAGCCTCGGCATATGAGGGCGGTGGCCAGTCGTCTCCCTCACTCTCATCTTTCCGACAGTGTGTGGTAGGTGTACTCATTTCATAGCCTAGTTTACTAGGCATGTCCCTAGTGGGACAGAAATTTCCAAATATCCTTCCCTACTAGTGGGGATTTGAACCTGTGACCAAACGAAGCATGCTATACTGTCAACAGCATGATTCCTTCCATAGTGTAGTTAATAATTAATAATTAGAGTATTGGTTCAGCCCTCCCCAAGATGGTTACTGTGTAGGGACCTTGAGCAAGTCCTTCACCCACAACTGCTCAGTACCATCGACTGATGCTTAGTCATTGGATACTGGCGCTTAATAAATGCAGAAATAATAATAAAAATAATAATGCTTCCTTCCGTCAGTGTACACTGTGTCCGGAAAAATTCCAAGGCTTTACGGTAAATATGAAAATAATTAGCAAACATTAATCGATTTTTAAAATTCCAAAAACAGTTTAATCCTGAAATATTATTTGCACTATAATTGTTGTTTTGGCGTAAAAATTTTATAACAATTTTGTCTTCCTCGCTGAACGCCATTTTTCTAGCAACTTTCTTTACAAAATATAAAATTCAAATACGTCACTGTGACGTAATTTTAAACGGGGGCCGTTAATAAATTACAAAGAATTTTGTTGGTAATTATGTACGGATCAAAAAGGTTTTTAAATTTTTAAATTGATTATTATCTACTATAGTTTTTTTTTCATTCATATTTTAGAGCCTTGGAATTTTTCCGGACACAGTGTAGTATGCAAACTATACCCTCAGACTTCTTGTCAACTCAGAACCTCATTCAAAACAAGACCCTCAACCTCCACCCAAAACGTCAGGGTCAAGAGTTCTAACTTTTGCAAAAAAATTAACATGAATTTTCTCAAAGTTCTCTTCTATTACTCTTACAAGATAAATTAATAAAGAAAATAGTTAAAATAAGAAATTGGCAAAGGTCCCGAGTGTTTTAAATCATAACAGTTTAATAATGTTGACTATTATTGTCTGCAAACACACTACAAAGTCTCTCTCGTCTAAATATTTTTTCAGGTGCAGCTATTATCTTTTTTACAACAGGCTTCCTGTCTGAAATATACACATAAAAGCCACCAACACTTTTCTGAATGCAAATACATGCGTGCAAATACATATTTATGTGCTCACTCGCGTATGCATAACAGAAGATTATGCGCTTGTGTTGAATGCTTTAGTATGGAGAGCATGTGTGCCTGAATAATTAAGCATGGAGAGTATGCGTGCATGCATGATTAAATATGGAGAGCTTGTGTGCATGAATGATTAAGTATGGAGAGAGTGTGCACGAATGATTAAGTATGGAGAGTGTGTACGAATTATTAAGTATGGAGAGTAAGTGTGCATGAATGAATAAGTGTGGAGTATGTGTGCATGGATGATTAAGTATGGAGAGTATGTGTACATGAATGATTAAGTATGGAGAGTATGTGTGCATGAATGATTAAGTATGGAGAGTATGTATGAATGATTAGGTATGGAGAGTATGTGTGTACGAATTATTAAGTATGGAGAGTAAGTGTGCATGAATGAATAAGTATGTAGTATGTGTGCATGGATGATTAAGTATGGAGAGTATGTGTACATGAATGATTAAGTGTGGAGTATGTGTGCATGAATGATAAGTATGGAGAGTATGTGTGTATGAATTATTAAGTATGGAGAGTGTGTACGAATTATTAAGTATGGAGAGTAAGTGTGCATGAATGAATAAGTATGGAGTATGTGTGCATGGATGATAAAGTATGGAGTATGTGTGCATGAATGATTAAGTATGGAGAGTATGTGTGCATGAATGATTAAGTGTGGAGTATGTGTGCATGAATGATTAAGTCTGGAGAGTATGTGTGCATGAATGATTAAGTATTGAGTATGTGTGCATGAATAATTAAGTATGGAGAGTATGTGTTCATGGATGATTAAGTATGGAGAGTGTGTGCACGAGTGTGCGAGTGGGGCCCCGTTTTTGCAGATCTTGGATACAGTCCCTAGAAAGTGGGCCCCCTTGTTTACAAGTCTGCGCCCATGTGCCTCCCATGTGGACACCTATTTCGCTCATCTGGGCCAAGGTCTCTTGCAAGTTGGCCCCTCGTCTGCAGATTTGGCCCCAAGTGCCTTCCAAGTGGACCCTTTTGCTGATCTGAGGCCAGGGTCTCTTGCAACTGCAGTAATCTACATACTGTATGTGTCTTTGTATGCTTGTAAGTATGTGTTATTGTATGCTTGTATGTGTGTTTGTATGCCTGCAAGTATGTGTTTTTGTATGCTTGTGTCTTTGTATGCTTATAAGAATGTGTCATTGTATGCTTGTAAGCATGTGTGTTTGTATGCTTGTATGTGTTTGTATGCTTGTAAGTATGTGTCCTTGTATGCTTGTAAGTGTCTTTGTATGCTTGTAAGTATGCGTCTTTGTATGCATGTATGTGTGTGTCTGTATGCTTGTAAGTATGCATCTATGTATGCATGTAAGTAGGTGTCATTGTATGCTTGTAAGTATGCGTCTTTGTATGCATGTATGTGTGTGTCTTTGTATGCTTGTAAGTATGCATCTATGTATGCATGTAAGTAGGTGTCATTGTATGCTCGTAAGTATGTCTTTGCGTATTTATAAGTATGTCTTTGCATGCTTGTAAGTATGCATCTTTGTAAGCATGTAAGTAGGTGTCATATTATGCTTGTAAGTATGTGTCTTTGCAGGCTTGTAAGTATGTCTTTGCATGTTTATAATTATGTCTTTGTATGCTTGTAAGTATGTGTCTGTGTATGCTTGTATGCCTCTGTATGTTTGTAAGTATGTGTGGAGAATATGTGTATTTAGAAGTGGCTCAAATTCCACTTTTTGGGTCCACCACTGGAAAACTCCAGAAACGGAGAGCAGGAGGGTAGGTGGACAAAGGTGCAGACGCAGATAGATGCTGCAGAACTGGGGGGATGATGTCGAACAGATACAGCAGGCTGAAAGAAGAAGCTCAGCACTGAAAGGAGTGGCGTCATCGGACGTTTGAACCTGCCGGAAGGCAGAGAACCAGAAGAAGAACGACTTCATAAAAAAAGCATGCATAGAGATATTCCTCTTCACTACGTATCAGTTGCTATGGAACACTTTGGAACACTTTGAAACACTGTTGAACACTTTGGAACACTTTGGAATACTGTGGAATACTTTGGAACAGTTTCGAACACTGTGGAACACTGTGGAACGCTTTGGAACAGTGTGCTTAGCAATCTACATGAGCTTCTTCGTTTATCATCGGACGTTTGAACCTGCTGGAAAGCAGAGAACCAGAAGAAGAACGACTTCATAAAGAAAGCATGCATAGAGATATTTCTCTTCACTACTTATCAGTTGCTATGGAACACTTTGGAACACTTTGGAACACTTTGGAATACTGTGGAATGCTTTGGAACAGTTTGGAACACTGCGGAACAGTTTGGAACACTGTGGAACACCTTGGAACACTTTGGAACACCGTTGAATGCTTCGGAACAGTGTGCATAGCAATCTACATGAGCTTCTTCGTTTACCTCTGCTTTTTTTCTCCCAAGTGTTTAAAGACCATTCTTTTAATCATGGTTTTTTGTAATCAGGTTGTGAGCAGCTCTGAGTAGTTTCGCTTGAAGCGGCGCTATATAAATTTTTAATTACAATTACGGCAATAAGGTACACCCGGAGTGCACAAGAGCCACACTAGATTTCTGCATGTAGACAACAACAACTCAGCTATACTGTTTGATTGTGTATTCCACAGAGTCCAGCCACAATCAGCAGACAAGACTTACCGCAGAAGTGCCCACCACTGTAAGATAATAGTGTGGCAAAATTTTTACCACACTGGTCTAACATCAGCACACACAACTGTAGCAAGACTTTCAACTCACTGGTGTCTACCCCTAACAGTCATTAGTTTTGGAAGATTCTTACAACTGCACAGTTTAAAATAACTCATTTCATGTGGGGTGTAGAATCCAGTTGGTTAGATCACTCAGCTTGTAACGTAGAGTGTACAGGTTTGAAATTGTGGGCTCGAGAGTATGAGTTCGAAAGCGTGTTTGAGAGCACGGGTTCGACAGTATGGCTTCAACCCTCCTCTCACAATATTACTGTGTAGGGACCTTGAGCAAGTCGTTAACCCACAGCTGCTCAACGCCATCGATTGATGCTTAGTCGTTAGATAGTGGCGCTAAATAAATGCAGAAATAAACAAACTCATTTCAATCCAACATACCAGCAGTTCATCGTCGTATAATTGCTCCGTGTCGTTCAGTAAAGTCGTTTCCGAATCCATTTCCGAATCATGAACATCGTTTTCGCTCGTCATGCTTGTAACGCCCGAGTCAAGAGTTGGCCTGGCCAATTCCGGCTTGGAAAAAGTCTTTGTTTCCTGTGTGGTGCCCTTTGTTGGGCCGTTGACTACGCCACCAGATGGCGGCAGAAAGACGTCCGGGGTGTCTCCGCTTTTGCCCAGTTTATCGTGTTGTATGTGGGTACAAATTTCGCAGCACCAGCAACTGGCTTTTGTCTTCATAGCCATGAATCGTGGTCACAGTTTTGTCCACAAGGCGGGTTTCAGTGTTCAGGAATTCTGCGTAATTTCCTGGAAGTGTAATTCAGAACACTGCGATGAGTAGTTCCAGAACTGGAACCTGACGTCGCACAATTGAACAATCAAGCCCCAGACCAAAGAGAAAACGGCCTTCCCATTTCTCTCAGATTAAACACAACCCACCCTAACAGTTCCTTACCCCCTTTTCTCTCTGGTCTTCTGGCAACTGGACCTGGTTCATGACGTGGTATCTTTGGACAACCCCACTGACTTGACACAGCGCTTGTGAATAAGCTGGTACCCTACGTTTAGCTTTTAAGTAGTGCTTCACAAATTTTGAGTTTACGATTACGATTACAATATCATGCTGACAGGTTTGTGAAGCTTCAGGCAACTTAACAGCATCTTCAGAATGCAAGTTGTCATTTCCCTCAACTTATTTACTCACTTATTTACATTTTAAACCAAGCCAATCACACTCGATTAAGCTAACAATGTTTGCCCTACTCAACGGACGAGTCAACCCTTCCTGCCTATCGATTTTGTTTTGACTGAGCGCCTAAGAACAAGCTGGATCCCGCGACTTAACTTTGGTTGGGCGCCGCAGAAATCTCGAGTTTACAATTACGATTTCAATGTTTGCAAATTCGGAGAGAGGTTTCTCGATTACCATTTTCGCTTCAATACAGTCATGAGAATTACAATTTGTCGTTTATTTCTGTAAAATGCATGGTTAGACGGATTAAAAATCCACAGGTCGATACAGTTAACGCGGATTTAAATTACAATCGAGCTTACTTACATACTAACCAAAATCTTCTGCAACGTTTCATCAGCTGACATAAATTCGGCCGGTCGGAACGACCTTCGTCTCCAATAGCAGCTACAAAAACTACTAACCTAAACCTGATGTTCCTTTACCCAACTTTCTCTCAATTTTCGAGTAATATTGCAGTTTCTAATATTACTTTATGTGACCGAAAAGCATCCGATTATTACATAGAGAGCTCAAACTCTTCAAGTGGTTCGACAAACAAAAGCGATAAATCTCCCTCAGAAAATAGCTGCCTCCAACCTGACCCAGTTATTTAGACCAATAAGAAGGTGCATCAAAACAGTTACACCAATCATTGGTTTTGTGTTGCCCCAGCGGCCTAGTTTTTGATAAAGATGCTATTTATTCGTCCAATCAGAAGCGATCGATTAAAGGCCACTCCAAAGGTCTCGCTATGCAAGCTGTGTTCTCATTATCATCAGCAGTTTGAACCTCGTCGTTGAAGGCAAGCTAAGTTTGCGATAAAACTTCTGTGATTATTAAATTTGAAGAATCTTACACAAATAAAGAAACCGTCTATGTAAGAATATTTTCTGGTTCGACAGATTAAGCTGCATGGGCGCTGACAAAAAGGCGTGAGTAAAATCACGATGACAGACAGATCACGGTTACCTGACTTGGATCTTGACCTGGAACCGAACACCCTTTGCCTATCCATTTGGTTTCGACTGAGTGCCTGTGAATAAGCTGATCCCCGTGACGTGGCTTTCTTTGGGCGCGGTAGAAATCTCGAGATTACGATTACCTTGCACCGTTGATAGTGCGAGCTTCAAAACTGCGGTTGAAAAACATCTGGAAGAGCCAGCAGGAAATGGCCTGGCCTTGAAAACCCTAGATGAACCATTTTGCATGACAAACGCCCCTTCGCCGAATATTCGGATATGCTGGGAACAACAAGTCGGCCTAAACTTAGTCCCACAGAGATTTAGACCGCAATATAGACCCCACCAGATGGCATTCCTAAGTTTATAGAAACACAGTGCGATTTATATAGAGCCGTTCAGGACTACAATGAAAACAGTTGTCGAAGTCATTAGGAAACCCATAAAATTTCAACCTGTCGGCTATTCCAGAGGGCTTACATCAGCAGCGAAAACCCAATATATTTCGGCGATATTCCTTGGAATATTTGAGCTATAAATCTGAGCAGAATTCCATGTTCTCAACATGATTTAGTCTTGTGCCGTGGTAAATATTTACGGAACTATTGCTTATCCCTCTGAGGCGTTATTTATTATTCGCTGACGTAGGGGAACCAGCTTACTCACAGGCCCTCAGTCAAAACAAATCAAAGTTATCAACTGATTGAAGGTAATGTAAAGGTTAAAGAAGGGTAAAGTAACTAAAAGCAAGACAAGCTCTCGCAATGCGAGCAACGATGCTAAGCGAATAATCAGGCCCTAAAATCAGGTCAGGCCACTGGAGGAAGGATTTAAGGTCTGCCCAGGCAAATATAGGTCGGGTCAGCTCAGAGGTAGGTCGGGCCTGCAGGTAAAAGTGATCACGTGTTTATCAGATGCTTCTTACAACCAAAAACGCAGCTCAGTGTTTTATGCACTGGACTGTAAAAGAAGACACGTGATATGTACCTGGTTTTCTACATCGATCTTACGGCCCTCGACCCTAATCATTTTTCAATGAGTTAATTGGGTGACATCCTTCACCACCGATGCTCTTTTAAATGGCAATGCTGCGTGTATAAATGGCAATGCTGCGTGTATAAATATAGCGTCGGATAGAAGCGATTTGAAGGTGTCTAAGCGCAACCTGTTATTTGTAAAATATAAATCTAAGTGTACATGTCTTTCTATAGCGACCGTATGGTCTCGACCCTGCTCATTTTTCAATGAATTGATCGGGTGAGATCCTTCACCAGTTCTCTCCGTTTGAATGGGCGCCACGCCATTTAAGGTCCCCGTGTACGGACCACCTATATCTTGGGCGCTGCCCGTGCGAATGGGTCACTCGGCCTGACTTTTGGATCTTGACCTGGAACCGACCCCCTTTTGCCTATCGATTTTGTTTTGACTGAGCGCCTGTGAATAAGCTGGTCCCCGCCGCGCGGCTTTCGTTGGGCGCTGTAGAAATCTCGGAATTACAATTACGATTTCGGAGTTACATCTACACGGGCGCCGTGCCATTCTAGGTCCCTATGTACGAACCGTGCTAGCCCAGAACTGTGAGCTGCCTTACCTTGTGGGTTAGAATCTGAACATGGAGCCGGTGCGATTTACCCACTCCGAGCTTCTGGATCGGTAAATCGCACCCGGTGAAAGAACAAGTCAAAAAGACAAAAAGTTCAAGGCACAGGTATCAAGATCGTCATGACTTTCTTTCGCTGCGTAACCAGAGCAAAACAAAGCGTCAACAGAATCAGCGAGAAAACAATTCGCCCTCGATCTGGGCTAACTTTTTAAACAACGCCGGCCACCTAGCGACGGGTAGAGGAAACAACCGATCGATCGAGTGGGTCAGAATTAGGCTGTTGCACTTCGGCCGATATTGGCGGCCTATCACTTGTTGTTCCTGCTATTCTTGCCCGCTGTCTTGGCTTGTACTTCTGGGCCAAGAGGCTGTAGACCTATAAATAGCCTGGCGCAACATAAGGGGTGTTCGGATTTCAACTGGGCTTTTTTCCACAGCTTGCAATTTCTGCATCGGCCTTTCACTCAAAACTCAAAACATTCCTCTTTCACAGATTATATCCCGACTCCCCTTATTCCTCTTATCTCTCTCAACCTCTCCAACCCCAAACACCCCCCCCCCCATAGCTGCCACGCTGTCTCTCCGTCTGATTTTTGGATTTTGACCTGGAACCAAACCCTTTTGCCTATCGATTTTGTTTTGACTGAGCGCCTGTTGACTTGGAACCAAACCCTTTTGCCTATCGATTTTGTTTTGACTGAGCGCCTGTGATTAAGCTGGTCCCCGCGACGTGGCTTTCGTTGGGGGCTGTAGAAATATCGGGATTACGATACGATATGATTTCACTTGAAGCAAACATCGATTGATGTCTTGTGTATTATCGCAATGGCGCTACAGAATTCATTGCATTAGTTCAGATTAGTCCAGATCCTTCTGGTTTTAGAATGAGGTTCTTAAAGCCTAGCCTCATAGGCCACGCCTATTTATGGTCTACGCTGCTTGACTAGTGATTTGGACTGTAGCCTGGTATCCTAAAAATAATCGGGCTAGGCGCCATGCTGTGCGGGATGGCCTAGTTTTTAGTCACCACCACCACAATCACCACCACAACTTCTGCTTCATCCTCCTCGCCTTTCTTCTTTTTCATCTTCTTCTTCTTCCTTCTCTTCCTCCTCCTCCTCATCTACTTCATCCTCCTCCTTCTCCTCCTCCTCCTCCTTCTCCTCCTCCTCCTCTATTTTTACTTCATTCTCCTTCTCCTCCTGCTCCTCCTCCTTCTCCTCCTGCTCCTCCTCCTTCTCCTCCTCCTCCTCCTCCTTCTCCTCCTCCTCCTCTTCGGCAAACGGCAAGTCCTATGAATAACTGGCTTCGTATCCGGGACCTTGGGACTAGTCCACTGCACGTCGGTTCTAGGCCGAAGTGCAGGAAATTAGCGCATGCGCCACCTTCCAAAATGAGACATGAGAGCTTTACTTTTAAACACGTCATTTAAATGTCCGAATTGATTGGTTGATTTTGTGTTTATGACCTAATTCTAAAAATATCTTCCACTTATTTCTGTGCAGCATTATATTAGCTTGACCTAGATAATGTAAAGTTTCAAAAATAGAACGTCTATGCAAGGGCCAACAGCAGCTTGGATGAGAATAGTCGCCCACCGACCTCTGCTGCCTGCCTGGCGTGACCCCAGTGGTGACTTTTACCGACTAATAGGGGAAATGCATAATTAATTTAAATTAATGAACAGATGAAAAGTTAGAAGACGTTAAAAATAAGGCTTTGGTTTCGGGGTTAGCTTAACGGTTTACCCTCGGTCATTGGGGCGTGAGACAGTCGTAAGAGTTATGGTAAACTTGAGATTTCTACAGCGCCAAACGAAAGCTAAGTCGCGGAAAACAGCTTATTCACAGGCGCTCAGTCAAAACAAAATCAGTGGGCAAGTTGGGTCGGATTTCGTTCCAGTTCAGGATCCAGAGGACAGTGAGACGGCTACGATGAGTTGTGCTTGGGATTGGAGCGGCAATGTAGATAAGGGGAAGAGGAAGAATCAGGATAGGATTTGTGGAAGAGGAGTGTTTTAAGTTTTGAGTAAAGAGTTGGTCAAGCGATTGACAAGTCACTGATTCAAATCCGTGTTAGGCAAAAAGATATTTCATGACTGAGTTTCGCTTTAGCCCCCTAGCAAACTTCGCTATGAAATGAGTACATACACGGCACACTATCAGTGGAAGATTATGCGGCGACGAAGAGCATTGGTTGCCAACTGCCGTCATAAGCCGAGGCCATGAAAATGAAGTCGCTAACACTTCATAGCCATGGGTACCTCTAGGGGTTAGCTTCTCAACTAAGGGTTTATGTATTTCGTAGAAGGCCCTATCTAGGTAAATGTAAACGTAAATGTACACCTTTTTCTATATTTTGTTTCATTTTTCATGAATTAATAAGAGGAAGAAGGGGAGTGGGATCCGTCACCACCGCTGTCCGTTTGAATGGGCGCCAACGCCATTTCAGGTCCCCCGTGCTAAGTGTTGAACTGTTGCCCCATTGGTTGGGAAAGGGTCAAAATCCTGCAAACAGTTCGGATTTTCTTTTCCACACGTGCCCCCTAGCGAATTGTATTTAGTCACTCATACAAAGCGAGTTTGTAATCGTAATCGTAAACCGTTGCTCGCCTGACGGTCGCTATATAAAACCGTGCACATTTACATTTACATCTAGTAAATGTTCAACTCATCTTCCATGCAACGAGGCCCTGGAACGCTGAACAGACCAATATTACTATATGGGGACCGTACAGGTCCCATATATGGGCCCCTCAAAATCTACAAATGTTTGTGGGTATACTTAGCAATTGTGCCCATATCAGACCAGTATATTACCATATGGGCTCCATACAGGACCCGTATGGGGCCGATAAAAATCTTAAAATGTTTGTGGGCTTGCTAACAATGGGGCTCATATGAGACCAGTATATTACCATAGGGGCTCCGTAAAGAGCCCATATGGGGCCCCTCAAATTCTCCTCATCTGTCCTAACACTTCTTCGCCCTCCCGTCACCTCATCCTTAAAATTTGGAAATCGCTGCATAGCCATAGCTGCCCCAACCCTTTGGAATAAACTCCCGCCAGAATTGCGACAGTTGTCTGGTCAATCATACGAACTCACTAACATTTCACCTCTTTCAGTTTCTGCGCAGGTCTTTCACTCAAGACTGAAAACACTTCTTTTCCAGAAATCTTATCCTGATTCTTCCTCTTCCCCTTATCTCTCTTCTCGCTTCAGTTTCAAACATCATCCACCGTAGCCGTCCGACTGTCTGAGTGCCTGACTCCTGGATCTTGACCTGGAACCGAACCCTTTTGCCTAGCGATTTTGTTTTGACTGAGCGCCTGTGAATAAGCTGCTTCCCGCGACTTAGCTTTTGTGAGCGCTGTAGAAATCTCGAGATTACGATTACGATTCTATTTAAATTTATTTTTGTCCTATTCCGAACCCCACAAAAAAGGAAACAAGACAACAGAGTTAGACGCGATTTTATGCATTTCAGTCAAATAAGAAACTAAGCTTTGTTGAACAATATCTTCCTGCGACTAACCTTCACCGAAAATCACGCAGTTATATCTACATCGGTAAACGCGTATGCCACGGAGCCTCTACGCGTGAGGATCCCGGGTTGCGTATGAACATTTCAGGCGCGGTTTCAGATATGAATATTCATGAGTAATGACGTCCTGCCGGTGATTGGATGGTAGGCTCTGTTAATAAATATTCATAGACAATGACGTCATTGCAGTTGATTTCAGACCAAGGAAGATGAATGTATCGCAAATAATATCATGTAATTGAAATTACAGTTTTGCTTTTAGAATTTATCAAAATTAAAATTTATTTAGCCAAATTAGAAGTAGCGTCCCGATCGTGGCTTATATCAGAGAGTTAAATCTCGGGCTAGCACGGTCCGTACACGGGGTTCTAAAATGGCGTGGCGCCCATTCAAACGGGCAGCGGTGGTGAAGGATCTACCCGATGAATTCATTGAAAATGAGCAAGGTCGAGACCATACGGTCGCTATATTAAACCTATACATTTACACACATTTACATTTACATAGATGCAATATTTTAAAACAATAGCTAAGTTAAACACCTCCTACTGTCAACCGCTAGTTCTCAGAAACGTTTCAATACATTCGTTTTCCTTGCTTAGCACGAAATTTCAACGTCATGCAAGAGTAGGCTATATTTACGTTTAAGCTTACAATTACACAATTACGTTTCTATGTAAACGTGTTTACATTAATTCACAAATTTAAGGCCTACGCAAGCTCTGTGTCGAAGTCTTTTTGCCTGTACACGAAATAAGACCATTAATATAGCGCCAGAAAAGAGACCCTGCCAGCATGCCAATAAACATTTGATGGGACCCATATGGGAATATGCATCCCGTATAGGTCCCACATGGGCATGCTGGTAGGGAAAGAGGAGAAGAGACGGAGGAATTACGAGGAGAAGGAGTAAGTGGAGAACGAATATGATGAGCATGAAGGAATAAGGAAAGGCATGGAAAGAGTTAGGAATTTGAACGACAGAATCATGTATGACTTACTGCCTATATTATTATCTCAGAATTTATTAAGCGCCACTATCTAAGCATCAATCGATGGCGAGAAGCAGCTGTGAGTGAAGGACTTGCTCAAGATCCCTACAAAGTAACCGTTTCAGGGTAGGAGGCTCGAACCCGTACTCTCCGCGTTACAAGCCGAGCGCTCTAACCAATCGGCTACCGTGACCCACATACAAGCCGAGCGCTCTAACCAATCGGCTACCGTGACCCACATACAAGCCGAGCGCTCTAACCAATCGGCTACCGTGACCCACATACAAGCCGAGCGCTCTAACCAATCGGCTACCGTGACCCACATACAAGCCGAGCGCTCTAACCAATCGGCTACCGTGACCCACATACAAGCCGAGCGCTCTAACCAATCGGCTACTGTGTATTACTTCTATAGGAAAATTTTAATGTTAGGGCAGAAAAGAGAAAATATGACAGAAAAGAAAACGAGAATTAGGAGCAGCAGGAAAAAAACAAAGTCATTGAACGAAAGGAAAAAAGAATGTGGAATAGGACAAACGAGGAAAAGAGATTACCGAACTTGACAAATATGAATCGAGCAAACAATAACTGGACGAAATCAGGGCAACGCGGTGGAAAAACCGTCCATCTTGGTCCCTTGCTGAACCCTTCTACACCTGCACAGAGCTTCCTAGACACGTCGAGCAACTATTCCATGACGAAAATTCCGCTGTCAAACATCTCCAATCTCGAGCGGGCCCAACATCGCCTCTGCAAACGCCCTTCACTTGCAGAAGAACGCCAGGACACGCTCGAGTGCCTCGTCTGTCTCCGCTGCGGTTCACTAGATCGAAACGGCCCGCGACTGAGGCGCAGGAATGATGTCCCTTCAGCCAGAAGAATATCCAGTGAATATCAATCGAAACGATTCAAAGCATAGCTAGTCTTTGTTTACACTGTCAGACGTGTGATGCTGTAAACACACACATTACATGTAACAATTACACTGTAAACTGATGAACTCTAATAAAAAACGAAATTTAAGATTGTTTGAACTATTGCAAGGAATGTAATGCATGCAAACATTTTGCAGAACTTATGGCAAAACTCTGCCACTACCGTATTCGGGTGGCGCCAGTCCCAAGCCTGGGTAAAGGAGGAGGGCGATGTCAACGGTCTTTGATGCCATAAGATGTAGTTAAACAGTGGAACTACTACTACTAATGGCAAAATTTTGTTTGAAATCTAATCTAGTCTACTCTAACCCAACCAAACCCAATCCAATCTCCGGTCGGCCTCCCTTGGACTTCTGACTGTCCCTCGTATGCGCACTGCTACAGCGCAGTCTAGAAGCTTTGCCTATGTTGGACCCAAAAGCTGGAATCGCCTTTCCCGAGAGCTCCGGCTAGTATTCCTCAGTTTGTCTCTTCCGCAGTTTCGCAAGCGCCTGAAGTCTGTATTATTTGCCAGTGGTCTCACTGGTTCGGGTCGGGAGCGCTTCTGATGAGTCTATTCTTGAAGTGGCGCTTTATAAATGTCAGATTACAATTACAATTACAATCTAATCTAAAGACTTCTATAGCGCCGTTATCACAGTGCACAAGACATCAATCGATGGTCACCTCAAGTTGAACCGCAGTTATTCAGGGTCAGAGAACCAGAAGCCAAGCTACGGTGGACAAGCAAAATGAAAAACTTTGATACATTACAAATTTATGACAACTTTCCTTTGCAAGTCACAAACACACACACACATGCATACATGCCTACATACACATACATACGTACACACTTGCATACATACGTACATACAAATGCATACATGTATACATATGCATACATACTCATAGGCATACACACAGGCATGCATAAACATACATAAGGCAGATATATAAATGCCCACATAGACATACATACGGACATACTTGCACACATACATACATACTACAAATGCACACATGTATACATATGCATACGCTTGCATACATACACAGAGGCATACATACAGGCATGCATAAACATACATAGGGCAGATATATAAATGCCCACATAGACATACATACGGACATACTTGCACACATACATACGTACAAATGCACACATGCATACATACATAGAGGCATACATACAGACATGCATAAACATACATACATACATAGAGGCATACATACAGACATGCATAAACATACATACATACATAGAGGCATACATACAGACATGCATAAACATACATATACAGCTCAGTCTAGAAGTTTGCCTATGTTGGACCTAACAGTTGGAATCGCCTTTCCCGAGAGCTGCGGGTTGAATTCCTCAGTTTGTCCCTTCCGCAGTTTCGCAAGCGGCTGAAGTCTGTATTATTTGACAGTGGTCTCACTGGTTCGGGTCGGGAGCGCCTCTGGTGAGTCTATTCTTGAAGTGGCGCTTTATAAATGTCAGATTACAATTACAATTACAGTTACAAACATAGGGCGGATGCCCAGAGGTGACTGGCATATTCTTTACCGACCTTTATGTGCGTGAACCGTGGTAACTTCTTCGACGACCGTCGTGTACCCCATCCACCGCGGTTCACTGACCGTTGAACTGTTGAGGTCCACGCGCGGTGAATACATTGGCCTGAGACTGGTCGAAGGGGAGAACACATCCAGATCACTAGCCGGCGTTAGGGGCCTTCGGTACCCATCGTAGGGCGTCACGGGCCTCCCGTACCCCTCGTATGCAACCCCCATCTTCTTCGGGAGAAGCACCCGGGGAACATCCGCCGAGGACAGATCCACACCGACCCTCTCAGCTAGGGTGAAAGGCTCCAGAGGCCGATACACTGGCTGGATGGCGTCCCGGGTGTAGGCGACTCCACGCACGGCCTGTAGGAGGAAGCGATCGAGGGTTAGGGGGCGGGCGTCGGGCCTTGCCTGCTCGGTGTAGTATCGCTTCATGGCCCGGGCGCCGAAGAGCCGGCGATAGGGAGGATAGAGTCGGTGGAAGTCGTCGTAGCGCCAGGACATTTCTTCGTGGAAGGACGCCTCGTCGTAGGGGTTGAGCCGGAAGCATCCCTGGACGAAATCCCACTCGACCATCTGGCCGCGGTAGCCGTAGAGCATCGGATCGGCCGAGGACGAGGTGTAGAACTTCCAGGGGCATCGGTCGTCGTCGCCGGGAGCCGGGATGGTGTCGTGGATGAGCATCACGTCCTTGCGCAGACCGGGTTTGTCGAAGATCTCGAACAGATTCCACTTGAGCTCCTTCAATCCGACGATAACGGAGATGAAGAGGGGGGTCTGGGACGCGGGGTTCTGCGGGTTCACGGGGCGCTTGCCCCGCACGGCTCCCTGCACGACGGTGTTACAGTCGAAACGCGGCACCTGGAGATCTCCGAGAACGAACGCGATGATGCGCTCGGCGCAGTGCTCCGCAAGCAGCCCGATCGAGGTCTCGCCGGTCAGCAACGCCACCTGGTATTCGAACATGCGCGAGATCTCGGCCGCCGCCTCGGCCGCCACGCACGTGATCACGTCACGTGACAGCGTCGGCCAATGGGATCGGTCGGCGATGCGTTCGCGCCGGAAGTGGGCCATTCCAGTGAACATGGCAGGCGGGATGCAAAGGATGAATTCGCCGGTTGCCGCGCTACGCTCAGCCACATCATCCGGGATGGAGTTGGGGTACTCCAGGTAGTCGCGGAGGCTGAGGACCTGGTTGGGTCGCCCTGGGCGGATGACCACGGGGACCATCGAAAGCTGGTCTTCCGGACTGAGCCTCGAAAACTTGACGAGGATGCTTCGAACGAGAGAGCCCTCGAACTGCTTCAGTTTGAGTCTGATGCTGGCCGTGTCCGGAAAATCGTCGGTTTTAACTAAAACGATTCAATCACAAGAAATCATTTTATATGTGCGCCACACGGGGGGCTGATCCGAAAGGCGATGGGTCAGTAATCAAACGATTGCGTCAATCAGTCACTCAATAAATCACTTAATAAACCCTTCAATAGCTCAATTATTCACTCACTCTCACTCACTCCACTCACACACACACTCTCACTCACACGTACTCGCTCGCTCACTCTCTCACTCACTCACTCACTCATCCACCCAACCACCCAACCAACCGACCGACCGCCCACTCACCCACCAAACCAACAAACAAACGAGGCAATCAGTTTCTGATTAGCTAAATCGCTTCCAACACACTCACCTCTGTACCCTCCAGAGGCAGAGGAAGACGCCGAAACGCTACTCTGCAGGCGTGGCATAGTCGCAGACCGTGCGGCCGGCGCCGACATCCTCTTATCGTCCCAGTCGGGCGTGAAGGCCCTTCCCCTGGCAAACCCATTACTCGGAGGGACCGCCGCTGTTGTCGGTGTACTAGTAAAGGCGCTCCTGGAGGTTCGCCCGAAGCCCCGGGGTAGCGACATGGCCCTGTTGCTAGGAGACAGGATAGCCTCGGGAGCTCGCCGGTAGATCTTCACGTTGGCCAGGTTCGGGCTAGCTTCGAACATGGACAAGCGGTTGGGATCCGGGGAAAGGCTCGAGTAGGACCGGTAGATCTTCACTTCGGTGGACTTTGCTGGGTTTCCCTCTGGTCCTTTATCGTCCATTGCGGGGAAGTTCTTGTTGCGGGCGGATCGAGTGTCCCCGGCGGCAAAGGAACCCGACAGCCGCCCCATCTTCGGCCGCTTGGAAGCATCCACTCCGCCGGGGCCGTCGACCGCGTTCTTCGCCTCCGCTTTCCCGTCCGGCTTCTTGCCTCTGTCGGCCCCGTTCTTCTTACTGTTCTTGTTCTTCTGGCCCGAGTCGACGACGTCATTTCCTGTCCCCGATGTGTCCTTTTTCTTCTTCCGGCCACTCCCGCGCTTCGAACCTGACCTCTCGATGACCTGGCCGTCTTGTTCCGCGTTCTTGTCCGACTTCCGACCCTGTCGATTTCCCATCGTCTATCTCACATCTGGAAAGATAATAAGCGGTAAGGGTAAGACAACAAGGTAACAAGCTAACGGAAGTGGTGTAAAACAACAGGTAACACCAGTGGTAAGAAAACAGGTGTCAAGGATGGAATGCTATTCCATACTATACCATAGCATGGTAACAAGGATGATATGCTATTCATACTACACCATACCATGGTAACAAGGATGGTATGCTATTCCATACTACACCATACCATGGTAACAAGGATGGTATGCTATTCCATACTATACCATACCATATCAACGATACCACACCATATAACAGTATACGTAGTAGGGTGTGGTTGTTGTGCTCCGTCGTATCCTAGGGAGCTATGAGTCTCGGTCTTATCAATACCTGGCTGCAGATCCACTCGCTCTGATGCTCTGGATTACCATTAACTATCAATGGCGCATTTAGCTACAGGCGTGGGAGCGGTTCCCCCGTCCCCCCTCTTGGTTATATGTCCGCGTCCCACAGACCAGACCCGTGCGGGGTGGACTGCCAGAATGTGGCGCCCCTCTGGAAATGCTCTTGCCCCACGCAAGCAATCTTAGAGCCTCCAGTTACCTATCGTAGTTCATCTATCGGGCAAAACTTCAACAGTCCAGCATTGAAGCTTCTTTTTGGAATATCTGCATGGTTACCTACTCTGACCTTGTTAGCTACATTGGTTAACACATACGTCAAGGCTCCTCTGTGCGTGAGGATGCCGGTTCGCATACCTACAGTGGCTTATTTCAGAGATCTAAATCTCGGGTTAGCACGGTCCGTACACGGGGATCTTAAATAACGTGACACCTATTCAAAGGGGCAGCGGTGGTGAAGGATCTAACCCGATAAATTCGCTGAAACAATGAGCATGGCCGAGGCCATACGGTCGCTGTAGAAAAACCGGCACAATTAAATTTACGACACAAGACCTTGAAAAACATTATGCTTGTTTTTATGTTCGTCCGTGATTTATGTAGCCAGGTTGGGGACGCCTCTAAGGAGTGGCCCTTGAAGCGGCGCTATACGAATTCGTGATTACAGATTACTACAGTAAAGGAAAGCTGAATATGGATGTAAAGAAAAGAATGGTGAAAAGCCTCATATGGAATGCAGCACTGTAGGGTTCTGCAGACATGGACTATTGGAAAGGCAGAAACTGGGAAACTCGAGGCATTTGACATTTGGATATGGAGAAGACTGGACAAAATCAGTTGGAAGGATTATAAAACCAATGAGGAGATGTTGCACTTGGTACAAGAAGAAAGGACACTAGTTAATACAATAAGGAGGAGACAAATGAACTGGATTGGTCAAATTCTCTCTTGAGGACAGTGACTGAAGGAAGAATTAAAGGAAAGAAAGTTCCAGGAAGACCAAGGAATATGCTGTTGGACTGGATGATGGATAGAGAAAGAAGATGGGCTACAGAGAAGTTAAGGAAAGGGCACAGAACAGAGAAGAGTAGCGTCGTTGGACTCTTGGACCTGCCTCAGCGCAGAACACCGAAGAAGAAGAAGAAAAAAGAAGAAGAAGAAGAAGGAGGAGGAGGAGGAGGACGAAGAGGACGAGGAGACAGTAGTCATATGCTACACTACATTCCGTTTCGTACGGCGGACTACGGCTCGAACCCTGGACTTAGTGAGGGAAAGGTAGCTTCCACGTTGGCAGCACGCCATCCGGCCACAATGACTGCGAGTTTAGTCACCGAGATCTCGCATCATAAAAACCCAGCCTCCGAGCTACTAGATCAATTTACGGCTGGGGCAAAGAAAGAAGTGAGGTGAACCTTGATCCCGTGGGGTAACGGACACCCAACATCTGGGTTCCACATTTTCGCGATGCCCCACCCCCGACCTCCATAAAACAGGGTTAAGTTATTCCGCAAGGGCACTGATCAACATTCCGAATATCTTGGGCACAGAAAGGCATTCGACCGCGGTTCTCACAAATGCCCTTCGTCTAAGAAGAAGTGTAGCCTCTGTCTGAGCCGTGGGGCACGGCAGCCTATTGGTTAGAGCGCTCGACTCGTAATGCTGAGAGTGCGGGTTCGAGCCTCCTCCACTGAGGCGGTTACTGTGTAGGGACCTTGAGCAAGTCCTTCACTCACAACTGCTCAGCGCCATCGATTGATGCTTAGCCATTAGATAGTGGCGCCTAATAAATGCTGGAATAATAATAACCCCCAGAGGCAGATGCGGGTATGAAGTGTTAACGACTTAAGTTTCTTAGCCTCGGCATATCACAGCGGATGGCCAGTCGTCTCTCCCTCTCACACACACACTGTCTGTATGTCTTTGTATCTGTCTGTGTTCGTTTGTCTGTCTCTCTCTCTCTCTCGTCATTCAACCCCAGTTCTTAGTACTCGAAATCCCTACCAATAGACTAAGCATACACGACTTACACTGTAATGTATCGAAGCACTTATGTACCGCCGTTCAATAACCTCTCTAAAGCCGTGATAAAGATACCAATACAACTCCATGGCGGACCAGGAAGTTTACACAGCGTGGGTGAAGGAAACAAGGCCGTACTAACTTCGCTGATTTGTGAGTTAAATACGCAGAAAAACCTTGTCTTTAACGATCCCAAGTCCATTCAAAAGGGCAAAGGTGGTGAAGGATCTCACCCGATTAATTCACTGACAAATCAGTAGGGTCGAGGTCATAGGGTCGCTATAGAAAACCGTGTACATTTAAATTCACTCCGATTTGGCTACCTAAAGCAGGTCATAGATACTCCACAACGGGCAGCGGCGGTGAAGGACCCCACCTGATAAATTCAGTGAGAACTGAGCAGGGTCGAGGCCTTACGGCCGCTACAGAAAACCTGTACATTTGCATTTACATTTACATTTTAAGGACCCGCGGAAAGGAACGAGAGCCTCCCCTAAGTCCCGCTATGGGACACGGAACCTTTGCTATGGGACACGGGACCTTTGCAGTAACAAGCCCAATGCCTCATGAATTCACGCCAACAGTTTGACAAGTGAAGGCTTAATCGATATGTGTACGAACACGTATTCAATCGCCACCAAATGTCGACGACCAGCTCGAATGACACTAAGCACGTTGCACCGAATCACCTGTCATTGGGACAATTAACACCGCAACGAAGCCCTATAACTACACACCACCTCGGCCCAAACGTTCGCTAACCAGCGGCCCCATCTATCACCACTACTACCACCACTACGACCACCACTACCACTACTACCACCACTACGACCACTACTACGACCACCACTACGACCACCACTACTACCACCACTACCACCACCACTACTACCACCACTACGACCACCACTACTACCACCACTACGACCACCACTACGACCACCACTACGACCACCACTACTACCACCACTACGACCACCACTACTACCACCACTACCACCACCACTACCACCACCACTACCACCACCACTACCACCACCACTACGACCACCACTACGACCACCACTACGACCACCACTACTACCACCACTACCACCACCACTACCACCACCACTACCACCACCACTACCACCACCACTACGACCACCACTACTACCACCACTACGACCACCACTACTTCTGCTAGTACTATATTATTATACAGTGGAAAAGTAAGTAAGATAAGCACAGACTGATGCATGAGAACTTAAACGAGCTGGTAATATAAGCTCAGCCTAAATACTGGGCGAGACACACCCTCCGTCTCTTACAGGTCGACGCCTTTATCCCTAACACCGTTACAGTTTTCACTTCAGTCAAGGACAATGACAACTTCAGCTAATCTAATCTAATGACTTCTACAGCGCAGTTATAATAATGTCCAATGCATCCATGGATGGTTGATTCAAACTGAACCGTAATCTCCGTTGGAGAAGGTTGATTGCCAAAATCCTGTAGGTCAGAGAAATCAATCAGAAGTCATGCATTATCATCCGTCCAAGATAAGGTCCCTTATCTATTCTTAATCATAATCGTAATCTCGATATTTCTACAGCGCCCAACGAAAGCTAAGTCGCGGGAACCAGCTTATTCACATGCGCTCAGTCAAAACAAAATTGATAGGCAAAAGGGTTCGGTTCCAGGTCAAGATCCAGGAGTCAGGCAGGCAGACAGTCGGACGGCTACTGTGGATGGTGCTTGAAACTGAAGCGAGAAGAGAGATAAGGGGAAGTGGAAGCATCAGGATAAACAGGATATTGCACTTCAGGTGTTCCATTCAAAACTGAAGTCTCACCTACTCAAGAATTCCCACCCTGACCCATCGAATCCGCCGCCTTCCCATTTCTCTCAGCTAAAATCCAACCCACCCTAACATCTCCTCTCCCCCTTCTCTCTCTGGTCTTCTGGCAAACGGACTTGGTTCTTCATATGGCATCTTTGGACAAACCCACTGACTTGACGAAGCGCTCGTGAATAAGCTGGTGCCCTGCGTTTAGCTTTCAATCGTAGTCTCAAGCTTTCGATAGCGTCCAGCGAAAGCTAAGTCGCGGGAACCAGCTCGTTCACAGGCGCTCAGTCAAAACAAAATCGATAGACAGAAAGGGTTCGGTTCCAGGTCATGATCCACGAGTCAGGCAGGCAGGCAGGCAGGCAGGCAGGCAGGCAGGCAGGCAGGCAGGCAGGCAGGCAGGCAGGCAGGCAGGCAGGCAGGCAGGCAGGCAGGCAGGCAGGCAGGCAGGCAGGCAGGCAGGCAGGCAGGCAGGCAGGCAGGCAGGATTATTGTAGCGCTTTAGAAATTTCGGGTTTACGATTACGATTACGATTAAGGTGTGTAAGCAAGTCGAAACAGATGAATCTTAAGTTTAGACCTGAATGACATTAGAGACGAGACAGAAGGTTTAGAACCGGCCAGTGATTTCCAAATCCCCGGACTCCATCCACCGCGAAACATCGTCACAAATCATTTCCACACCAATCAAACACAACATCCACAACAACAACAGATAAATAATAATAATAATAATAATAATAATAATAATAATAATAATAATAATAATAATAATAATAATAATAATAATAATAATAATAATAATAATAAGACAATTTATATAGCGCCGTAGCACAGCCGAGGCCGAAGAAAAGGGCGCTGTACAAGGGTTCAAAAATCAACTGCAACCCTTCCACCTAAGCCTCACTTCACCTGTATTAGCCCAGCATATCGACAATAGCTATCTCCAAACCTGATTTAAGAGCAGTACTCCGAATTGACGAGCCTACAAACCTATGCATACGCTACACGCCTGCTAATAGCCACGTCTGGCGAGCGCACTGGCTCTGAATATGGTACTTGGCGCGCACATATAGATTGAAACCAGCCTTCAACGAGCTGGCTTCAACAATACTAGCTCGCGAGGCCGCAGACACGGCGGGGTGACCATTGCAGGCCTTTACAAGAGGCCTGAGGCATATTATACACAACTAAAGACAGATTTACAAGGCATATACAGTACACAGATATCGAAATACGTCTCTGACTATAAGAATTTACTATCATAAAAATACCTATCTGTTGGAAAGAAGATATATTGCACGAATCTAAGAAACATGCGATAAATATATATCCTTACATGTTTAATGAACTAAAAGTATTAGATATCTATATAAATAATACTTCATCGTAATCGTAAGCTGCAAATTTCGAAAGCGCTACTTAAAAGCCAGGCGCAGGGCAACAGCTTATTCACGAGCGATGCGTCAAGTCAGTGGGGTTGTCCAAAGATGCCATGTCAAGAACCAAGTCCGGTTACCAGAAGACCTGCAGAGAGAGACAGAGGCAGAGACAGAGAAAGACAGAGACAGAGAGAGACAGAGAGAGACAGAGACAGATAGACAGAGACAGAGAGACAGAGACCAGGGAGAGAAACTGTTAGGGTGGGTTGTGTTTAAGCTGCGTCAAGTCAGTGGGGTTGTCCAAAGATGCCATGTCAAGAACCAAGTCCGGTTGCCAGAAGACCTGCAGAGAGAGACAGAGGCAGAGACAGAGACAGAGAGAGACAGAGACATAGAGAGAGATAGACAGAGAGAGACAGAGAGACAGAGAAACAGAGACCAGAGAGAGAAGCTGTTATGGTGGGTTGTGTTTAAGCTGAGAGAAATGGGAAGGCAGCGGATTCGATGGATCAGGGTGGGATTTTTTGAAAAGTTGATATACATGCTGTATCTTTTTGCAAATATATATATATATATATATATATATATATATATATATATATATATATATATATATATATATATATATATATATATATATATATATATATATATATATATATATATATATATATATATATATATATATTGCAAACCGTATCTGTCCCTATTGTTGACCTACATGGATATAATTAAAACAACCTGCAAAAGCTGCTCACAAGTTGTTGACAATTTCAAAAATATGCTCTGCGCGACTGCATACTATACGTGGCGTGTTTTCGAGGGGCGGCTGTTTTTTTTTGGTACGGTGTGTGCTTTTGTAGGCGTGTTTGTATGTGTGTTTGTGCGTGTCTATGTACCTGTTTGTTATCGGCGGACGTGTACGCTTGCTGCTTGTATCTCACCGAATGCACGCGTCCTATTGTGACGTCAAGACGGTAATTCCAAAGAAACACTCAAATATTAACTCACTGAGTATATATTTTATTGCACATACCATGCACTCTGTGCGTATGTATATTATATATATATGCATACGTACACCACTCGCTGTACATAAATATGTACACATAATATATATATGTATATATTACTCACTAAGACCACTCGCTGATGTGCATTGGTATATATAAATATATATAGGCTATTTACTGCAGTGCATAAAGTGCCTATATATATATATATGTAGATACTATTCGCTGTATATATTCCATATATATGTATATATATGTGTGTGTATTCCATATATGTATATGGATATAAATGGATATATATCTATATAATATTCCGTATATATATATATTCCATGTTGGTCGATATATTCCATATATAAAAATATATTTGGAATATATATATATATATATACTTACACCGCCCGTTGTGCATATGTATCTATATTTATGCACGCACTGTAAGGGGCTGCAACAGACCGTGGATTAAAAATACAACGTGCGTCATAAAAACACACGTTCGCTTTCAGGTACGTAGGCGCCGGTACAACATGTGACGCATCGGTTTTATATTTAGACCAATTGAAAGCTATTAGTCGGCTGTTTGCTGTTCAGGTCACAAGCGAAGAAAAGAATTTTTAGGTTGTCAGTCAAGCTTTTTAAGCCGTTTACCCTCTAGAGTTTCAAATGTTGATCAGTTGTGCGTTGACATGCCCATGTATAACATCCACTTATGCATAGCATAACGCTTACGCAAATACATATATCCAGCGATTTTGTGAGGTATTTAAATGCGCTATATCAAGTGTTTTCATACACAAAGACATGTGTACAAGCGTCCCGGTCGTGGCTTATTGAAAAGAGTCGAATCTCGGGCTGTAGCACGGTCCGTACAAGGAGACCTTAAATGTTATCTGACCCGTTATAAAAACTCATCTGTGCTCCACCGAAGCATTCCTCTTTCACAGATCCTATCCTGACTCCCCTTCTTCCTCTTATCTCTCTCTCTCTGCTCCAGTCCCAAACATCACCCACCGTAGCTGCCACGCTGTCTCTCTGCCTGACTCTTGGATCTTGACCTGGAACCGAACCCTTTTGCCTATCGATTTTCTTTTGACTGAGCGCCTGTGAATAAGCAGGCCCCGTGACGTGGCTTTCGTTTGGCACTGCAGAAATCTAGGAATTACGATTACGATTACGAAATGGCGTGGCACCAATTCAAACGGGCAGCGGTGGCGAAGGATCTCACCCGATAAATTCATTGAAAAATGAGCAAGGTCAAGGCCATACGGTCGCTGTAGAAAAATGTTTACATTTAGATTTTACCTACACATACACATGAAATCAACCACACACACACACGCGCGCGCACACGCACACGCACACACACACACACATACACACATACACACACGCACACACGCACACGCACACGCACGCACACACACGCACGCACACACGCACGCACACACATGTTTACAATGATCTCGTGGTACCGTGTACCACTGCCTTTGAACTTCCCACAGTGCATCTTCTGATGCTTGCAAATTTCCTACGCGCGCTGGGCTGTAGCGTTCAGCATCCTTAGTGTGCGGTCTGTCGATCTGAAAGATGCTGCATGCAGCTCTTCAGCTGCTTC